>SMLS01073636.1:0-81173 GCA_004785975.1 Popillia japonica
TTTTTCAAAATATTTCGGAAACTAGAAGAGATAGCTAGGATACCATTACATACTATAATACAATAAATTTGATTAAAAGGGCGGCTTGCTAGCTCCTTTGCTTACCGATATATATACATTTTTCTAAATATCTCAAAAACCAGCCCCCTAGAAGTGATAGTTCCAGAGATATTTCTATTTTTCTTTCAAATCACCAAATCGTAACGGCTCGGTGTAGAATGGAAGCGCGTTAAGGAAAGGATTACATTCGTAAAGAATTTAACCTCTTTTATGCCCGGTTTCTGAAACGTCAAGCAGCAGTTGCAGCAGCTGCTCGGCATCTGGCGATTTAACAAAGACAGTCCTTGTTCAATTGCCAGATACCAAACAGATAACTGCTATTTGACGTTTGAGAAACCGAGTATTAGTATCCGAGATATTCGCATTTTCCGTTCTGCTTATACAATCGCAATCGCAATCGCTCTCGATAGAGCAGAACCATGTTGAAACTCTTTTAGTGTCGAAGATATTCGCATTTAAAGTGTATCTTCCTGGAAATTTTCACGTTTTCTGCCACTTTTCATCATTGTCGACAACTTTTTGCATCATTCCATCTCTCTCCGGAGCATTCCGCAGCATATACCAGAACCTTCCATCATTTCCAGGCATATATATGTATCAAAGCATTCCGCCACTTTCCACAGCACTGCACCTCAGTTCATGGCGTTACAAAACTTCCCACAATACTTTTCGCAACTTCCCTGAGCTGTACAATACACTTCCCACCTTTCCGCCACGTTCTAGCACTATCCAGCACATTCCACTACATTCTGACAAATTCCACCACTTTCCATTACAAGCAATATTCCGGCACAATCTACAACTTTTCGCCACGATCCACAACACTCCGACATTTCTCCACATTCCACCAGATTCCATCACCATTCGCTACATTCCAACACATGCCACCATCATCCTCCCATTCCAAAATATAACAGGTTCTACCATATCCGAACACTTTTCAGTACACTCCGCCACATTTCAAAACGTTTCAACACATTCCACTATTCTCCGCCATATTTAAAAACATTCCAACACATTCTACCATATTACAAAACATGCTAACACAGTCCGCCACTCTCCGCCACATTTGATCACTATCCACCACATTCCAACGCATTCTACCATATTCCCACACATTCCACCGATATGTCAAGAAATAATGGCGCAAACTAGACATTTAAATCTTAAATTGCCTTATTTGAAGCTCTAATTCCGTACAACCACATAAAAATTTCTACAAGAAAATGCTAAGGATACGCATCTTTGCTACACCCTGTACGAGATGAAATTGTACATTTCAAACTATTCACACATAGAACCTAGCTTGATTGATTACCACATGGAAAATGCTATCCATTAGCTAACAGCTAACTCAAATCAATAGCTCCTCTAATTACATAGTTTCCCGCCGTATCGCTAATACATTGTTATATCAGTGGGATCAACCAATTTCTTATCGCATTTACTTATTAAATCGACGTCGTTTCAGCAATACCATCGGAATGTATGCGAGTTGCGGCCGAAGTTTATCGTCTAAATACGAAAGAGCGCACCATCGAGTTCGTCTACAAGATAATCGCGAACAGATTTCGATTGAACAAAAACCGTGTATCCCCGTTCATAAACCGTCATTATTGACAAGTTGGAGCTTGATGGATTGTTTTTCTTATAAACGAAAATAAGGTCGAATCATCCATCCATAGAAGCTCTCTACACCGCCCCACCACTATTCTGTCTGCTTGATCGCCGGGAACTACCGCTTCGCTGTCCACCTACTATCCCCACCGCCCTTACGCGGTAAGCACGCGTTCACCCCTCACGACATGACAAATGACGTTCGCTAAATATTATTGGACAGGCATAAGCGTGAATGGGGATTAGAGCAGGGTCAGAGTTATGTGTAACACGGGGTGGTCCGTGACTTGCTAATCTGAGGCCATGTATACTAATTATCCTTGCCTTCTGATCATGAATTCCGCTATTAGGTCCACTAAATCATTTAATGTTAATGCGAACCCGAGGATAATGCCCCGGCAAATACTCTCCCTTTAATAACGGCGGAGATATAGGCCGTTAACAACCGACCCTAATGATGCGTTTATTTGTATATACACGAAGTAGTTTTGGCGGCGGAATAGCAACTACGCCGGGAATAGTGTTTTCTCTGTACTTACCGTTCTCATCTACCGTTAACGTTATCTCGAAAAAAATATGCGGGAAAGGTCAGAGGATTACCTTTTCATCAGGTCAGCGAGCATTCCGTGCGGCTTGTTTGGATTAGATTGACACAGAGGGGATGATTTTTTTTTCATCACTTTGCATGTCTTTTATGCTTTTGACCAGCTTTGACCTTGTAATTGAAATTTTTTCGCCGATGTTTCTATTGGCTTTTTATAAAAAAAAAAGAAAAACAAGGCAAGCTTTCTTAATGAATGTCAGGGACATCTACGCCTTCGAATTCGTATTTCGCTCTTAGGTTACATACAGGGACAGGTTGGAAATGTATACATTGAATGGACAGTGATACTGATAGACGACATCACTTTGATAGCCAAAATAATGTGACCTATAGATTAGACTGCAGAGGCTGTGTCTGTTATATATGTAGGTCGAACTAAGCAATATTTAGAAAACGTATCTGTAGTTATCAGTACACAGTATCACACTGAGCACTCTAAAGAAAAACAACATAACTTTGATTGTGAAAGTATTGAGATTTTCCTGCAGCTATGGAAAATGCATTTGTGATCTTAGTACGTAAAAACTACTTTGGTAAATACAACGCCTACAGTATACAGCCCTCGTTGATAGCCCTACTTATGTATTACTACAAATTTCGTTATGCAAAATTTGTTAATGGTATTTCCAAATTATTTGAGTTAATGACGATTAGGAAACTGCTGACATTACTGATTTCTTACATTAATAATGAAACGAATGGCAATGACTGATCTTTCAAAACTTCTGATGTAAATCTCCCTATTGGTGTGGCATCACTTTCCATACGTACATATAAGAGTATTTGGTTCGTTTTGAAAATGTTTGATAGACATTGCAGAATACACACATTGTTCTAATTAAAACAGTTTTTGTCCCAACATGTAAGTGCAGACGTATATATGTATGTACATATATGGTGTTAGAGTGATGACACTACGACCTCAAAGATATATTGCGCAGGATGTCGGGAAACCCAAGATTAGGTTCTCCCTCTTCAATTTCATATGCTCCTAATTGGAAGGTCCTTGAGTTGCATAGCGCAGAGCAGTGTGAAAGTAGATGGATGGATGGATTCATCTTCTTCCCCACAAAATAATAATAATAATAATAATAATAATAATAATAATATAGTATTTTATTAGACATTCAAAATTACAACAAAATTACAACAAAACAAAATTAGAATTAAACCAGAAAATTTCATACGAACATAATTAAAAATGGATGGCAAGGTGGAATGTCCAAATGGAGGCAACGTCAGATTGGCAGCTGTATGAGCCGCCATCTGTTAATTATTGTTACCCCCATCAGAGTACTTAAAACATAATAACACAGATGAGGCAGAATCTAGGTTGCATGAGTATAATATGGATATCTCAATTGACTTAAATAAATTTTAGATTTTATATTTTATATCCTACATTCCTTAAGCAACTGACGCACTTTGGCCTTGAACTGAGACGGTTGCAAATTCAGTAGAGGTGCAGGTAAGGCATTCATCAAGTGTGATATTTGATAGGTAAAGCATCTTGTAAAAAATTCGGTTTTATGTTGAGGAATCATAATAGCATGGCGATGCCTAACATTCTTTGTTATACCGAGCCTGCTTAGGATCCCTTTTGGTTATACAGGGGCGGGCATAAATCACCTGGAAAATTTGCACAAATTTAAAAAATTGAAGAACTTTAAAAAACGATATCACAAGATTAAAAAACGTTTATTTTCTTTCATTGTACCACAAATAGGTGTTCATTGTTCATCTCGATACACTTCAAATACCGTTTTTCGACCGAATTAACAATACGAGCAAGCATCACGAGATCTTCATTGATGATGTCGAACGCGATTGTTATCCAATGTTTGAGATCTTCTACGTTTGTAATCTCTGTATAATTCATTCCGATCCAAACCATAACTCCGGCAGAATTCATTTCCTTTTTGAACATCTCATGAGGATGAGCATTGGCCCAATAAACGCAGTTGTGCCCAGTTACCCCGCCATTAACCTTGAATTGTGCCTCGTCACTCCACACGATTTTTCTCTCGAAAAAAGGATCGGCTACTTTCATAACTAGGTACCACTCGCAGAATTCGATGCGCGACAGATGGTCTTGCGGCTTCAGCTCCTGCAGCAAATGAGGACGATAACAGTACAAACCGATATCTTTCATGATTCTATGAAGTGTACGAGATGATATTTCAAGTTCCAACGATGTCCGTTTGGCGGAGCAGTGAGGATTTTCGCCGAAAAATTTTCGCTTTATATCTTGAACACTACCGGTCTGCACTAAATCGGCCATGTAATTGCGATTTGGGAATTGTCTATCAGGCCACCTTTCTCCAAAACCCTCTTCAATAGCTCAACAAAATGTTTCAACAAAAACACACCCTGTTGTAACGAAAAATGACACGAACATTTTGTGCCATTTCATTCGACAAAAAAACTATCTAACTCTGTCTTCAAGGCTGCCAGGTGACTAATGCCCAGCCCGTTATGTTCCTAGAAGAATTTTAGCTTGCCTCATACCGTGGAAATTCTCCCAGTATTTAGATTGTCTCCGTTGTACTTCACGTTTGAGCTTCTCCAGTATTACAATGCAACTTACTCCGGAAAAAAGTTAAGATCCCACAAAAGGTGTTCCGCCCCCCTTCTCAGCAAGATTATCTGTTATTTCGTTTCCTTTCACATTGGTCTATCCCGAAACCCATAATAGAGTTACCTTGTTATTTTTGTCTACCTCGTTTACTTGGACTAGACAGTCCCAAACCATTTTAGAGCTGCTAATATTGGAGTTCAGCGTCCTGATGATTGCTGAATTATCACACATTATGACAATCTCTCGCTTTTCGTAGCTTCTATCGATATTGAACCGGTCGCATCTTTCAATGGCGTCTATTTCATCCTGGAAGATACTTGGGTATATAATAATAATAATAATAATAGTAATAATAGTAATAATAATAAATAATCTTTATTGCAAATAACAAAAGGCGAAGTCCAGCAATGCTGATCAACTTAACCTAATACAAAAAAGAAAGACCGCAGTAATAACTGCTGCAATACATAAACAAAAAAAAGGCACATTAGCTCCACCACTCAATATATGTGCATCACCATATGCAGTCCCCGCCAAATTTGAGAAAAAATCTGGCAGTGCAATTCGTGTAAATTATATATTATATATCCTCAAGCTTTTCCGAATACTTGGTTCAAGGCCCATCTATCCCTATTTCAGTTCCCACTACCGTTTTGGAGCCATCAGTGTACCATTTGATGGCGTTGCTATTAAATTTCGAAACGGCGTCTTTGTCTCATTTACTCTTGGTAGCAAGCTTTGTGGTAAATCTTCTCACAACACTGAACCTCCTTGGCAAATCGTCTCATATCCCACGTTTCTTCGACTTTAGGAAACTGAGACGTATGCCTAGTCAATCCTTCCCTGATCATACTGCGTGTGGTTCTTTTCGCTGTGCTCTCCGCCAAAATGTGGAGGGAAGTAAGGTTTAATACTACTTCAATAGCTGCAGTGGGGCAGGTTCTGATTGCATCAGTTATGCATACACACTGGCAAGGTTAGTTCTTTTGCTCCAAACCTTGGTCTCATTATTGCTGTATTCATCCTGAGCAGTAGTTTTGGGTTGCATCCCCAATTATTTCCTGTAAGGTTTTTACAGACCATTAGGGTCTTTTTTGCCCTGTTACTCCAAGCTCATGCTTGTTTCACGAAAGTTTTTTTTATCTCGAGTGAAGCCTAGATATTTCACGTCCTTCTTCCAATCTATGTATTGCCCATTCATTCTTATGGTTTCGAGACTTGATTTTCGTTTTCTTGTGAATTCTATTCAGGTAGTCTTAATGGGGTTTATATTGAGACCCACTAATTAGCACCACCTTTAAGTGCAACCTATATCCATGTTATATATATCGATCATTGATTAAGTGGCAACATAATTTTAGATTTAATTTTTGCACATTTGCCACATCTCCTAGTAGCAAAACTCTAACTTATAGCAGTGGCCTAGTTAGTACTTGAGAAATTTGCACCGTCATCGTACCCGATTTTAAAAATCGTAGACGAAATGTTAGCACCAGATAAAAAAGGGAGCGAAATCGTAACTTTCCCCGTTCCAGATTTCCAAAAATAGACGCCGAAGGAATTTGCTGAAGGTTTTTTTTTTCGTTTTGTGCTTCTCCAGAAAGTATCGGTAAATAGATTTCATTCGAGATACGGACGGATTTCGGACATGGGCCGGAACTCGTTTGCCGAACCGAGAATCGATTGGTTGTGGAAGCTTTTTCCTTTAAATTTATTAGAGGAAATGAGCGGGTACGCTTCAAAGTGGATGCCGATCGGAGTGCAAATAAACGTTGAAACATTTACCTTTAAGATCGTCATCCGAGAAGAAGAAAATTGCAGTTAACATTTGTTTACTTTCGGCGAAGTTTGTTGTCTACTTGAGGAGGAAAGACATGAAACATAGTACGAGTCAGTCGAACAACGAATTAAACTAGGAAAGAGAGAATTCGAATTTTTATTTTATTTTGATACGTTCCTTTTCTCTTGTCACATGCGAGCTAACAAAACTCTTATACGGAAAGCACACATACATATATCCGCTTATACCCAAGGGTATTTCCGCTAATAAAGTTGTTTTTGTCTTTTAATTGAAATCCGAATTCCTGCTGCCCCTCTAGTGATTCAATTACACAGAAATCGTAAACTGTCTATTGCCCGTGTTGATTTTGGAGTCGCTGATGAAAACGAACCGATGTAACGATGCAATTAAGGTATTGAAATTCAAATGTTTGGAATTTGTTATTGTTGTGGCTTGGAGTAGTTAAATCGATACCATCCATTCATTGATATCAGCGGTACGCCGTTGGTTTAGTAAATTTGCAACGTTTTTGTCAAAATTTTCAACTTTGTTATGGCAAATATTTGTATTGAAAAGAAATAATATTTCTTTAAATGATCTACTTTTTTTTAGTTTTGGCATATAGATGATCTACTTTTTAAATCAAACTGGTTTTCTGTATTTTTGTGGAAAAACGGCATCTCCCTAAATAATTGAGGAGTAGCTTTAAGTAGTACAAAGATGGGATCGAAGAATTAAAATTTTAATTTATTTACGGCCAGCATAGAAAAACTAAAACCAACTAAAACAAATCCAAAACCTGATTAGAATTTGTATGGGATGCTACGTCTTTGTCATGGTTTCACTGTCCTCTTCGATTTTCTCCAATTTGAATCCAGTATATACTGCATGACATGGAAACTGCAACACCAAGAAGGGGTGCGAATTTTTTGACCAAACTTGGTAGAAACGTATAACTAGTCCAAGGCAATAATTGATTAAAATTTTGTTGCGATAGCTCAAGTGGTCATGGCACATCAGACACTTCATTCAGTTTTCGCTGACATAAATGTGTGGTGTATTTATTGTTTGTTTCAAATTAATTTCAACGGTTTTGTCTTATTATACCTTTGTTTAACGTGTTTAAAGAGTTTTATTATGCCTAGAGTGCGGCAACGTGGATATTATCGCCAATTAAGCGAATTCGATAGAGGTAGAATTGTTGGTTTGCGAGAAAGTGGTTTTTCATACAGGGAAATTGCAAACCGCCTTAATCGGAACCAATCCACCATTATGCGCTGTTATCAATCATGGACTAGGGAGGGTCAGGAAAGACGCCAAAGAGGAACAGGAGGCCGAAGAAGAACTAATGAGGTACAGGACCGCCGCCTTCGCCTAATGGCACTAAGAGACAGGTTCTTCAGTACCAGATCAATTGCTGACGTGTGGTTAGGTAATCAAGGTCGTCCTGTAACCCTTCGAACCGTTTATCGTCGAATTAGGGGTTTCGGCTTACATTCTTATCGTCCACATCTTGTGTTACCACTTACGGCTCAACACCGACAGCAACGTTTGGAGTGGTGTAGATTGCGAATGCATTGGATCGTGGAGTGGCATAAGGTGGTGTTCAGTGATGAATCTCGATTTTGTCTAGGGATGCATGATGGCCGTATGAGGGTCAGACGAAGACGTGGGGAACGTCGTGATATTCAGTTTTCCGTTGAAAGCCATGTGCATCGAGCAGTGGGTGTTATGGTATGGGGTGCTATAGCATATGGGAGTAGGTCTCAGTTGGTGTTCATCCAAACCACCATGAACGCTCAGCGTTACATTGATAAGGTGGTAGAACCCCATATTCTTCCATATCTTCAAACGCTCGAAGACCTACTTTTTCAGCAGGATAATGCCCCTCCCCACGTAGCGAAAATTTCTATAAATCGCTTCTAAGAGGCTCATGTCAATATGTTGCCATGGCCACCCAAATCCTCCGACCTCCCGCCAATAGAACATGTGTGGGACATTATGGGACGAAAACTTATGAATTTAGCCAATCCCCCGCAGGCACTAATAGCTCTCCGGCATGAATTACAGGTTGCTTGAGACTCCAGACCCCAAGAGGATATCGACCACCTAGTCGAATCAATGCCACGAAGAGTGAGGAAGTGTGAAACTAATAGGGGCGGCTCGACACATTATTAATAAAAATTATGTTAAATTGTGTTAGTCTTTTGTTTTTTTTTTTCTTTGAAATTTTAATCAATTATTGCCTTTGACTAATTATACGTTTCTACCAAGTTTGGTCAAAAAATTTGCACCCCTTCTTGGTGTTGCAGTTTCCATGTCATGCAGCATATGTCAAGTGACATTTCCACTGGAAGCATTCTATAACTCCCAAGTGCATTGCTTGGATAGGGAATGTAATATTGAGCAGCCATATTTTAATTCTCTCTCACAAGGAGACCACCAGGGTTGTTCGACACGGATTTTAACGAATCTCAACTATGTTATAGAGGGACCCTCCATCAGTACCCAGGTACGAGCTTTTATCCTAACGCGCATAAGTTTCTGAGAAAATCAACGTTCTTTAAACTAATAATTTCTTTATATCGCTAATGGTACTTTCTCAACAAGCAAGCCTTCGTAGCCTAGTGAATAAGATCTACGCCTGCAAATAATAATAATAATAATAATAATAATAATAATAGTTTATTTCCAACACCAATACATAACTTTGTACAACTAAAAGTGTATAAAAGCAATACGGAAGAGTGTGTTGGAAAACACAGGATGCATATCAACTGCACAGTTATGCAGTTGCTCTTCCTATGCACCCGGAAATACAATAAGTAAATTACAGAAAAAAAAAGAAAGAAATGCTTACACAAATAACAAAATTCTGTGAATTATACAAAAAAACCACTATAATCAATTACTAAATTGCTAGGTAGACTGCGCATAGATTTCATGAAGGGCACATGTTTAACAGTAACATCCTGTAAGCTAATTTAAACTGTGCAACAGTAAAAGATCTCCATTCAACAGGGACATCATTGTACACTTTCGCTACTTGGTAGGAGTATGAACGTTCAAAAAATGTTGTACGATGCATGGGTGGTGTGAGAGTGCCCCTGAATCTAATATTTAACGTGTGCACATCAGTCCGAAATACAATTTTATTGTACAAATATCTAGGTTGTCGATTTAAAATAATACTATGAAAGAGGGTAGCCATACGAAGAGTTCTGCGATCCTTCATATTCAACCAACCTACCTCAGCCAGTTTATGTGTGATGTGGTCATACTTTCTTATGCCAAATATCAACCTGAGACACGAATTCTGCACCCTTTGTACGCGAGAAACAAAATCATTGCTCAGACACGGTCCATATAATTCACTGCAAAAGCTAAAATGTGACAGTACCAATGAGTCGCACAAGTCGCGCTTAGTCTCAATACTTAGGATGTGTCTGTGCGGAAATATCAATTTTAAGGTAGCAATTGCATGTTTCGTACACTTCAGAATGTGGGATTCAAACCTTAGCCGCGAATCCATAACAAGCCCCAAGTTCCTTGCCTCAGTTTGTATAGGCAATGCAACATCATTAATTTTGAATGTTATGCGGTTCTGAATATAAGATAAACCACTCCTACTACCAAAAAGTAAAACAACAGTTGTCTTGACTTAATTTTAAACAATGTACATTTCTAATCATAATACTAATAATATTCAAATTATTATTTTGTTTATCAATAATAGTTCATGTTCATGTCTTGAAAAAGTCTGTATCCACAGACGAAAATTCGACAATTTTGAATAAAGAACTTTCATTAAAGGACAGGCCTTTTCATCTGCCTATAATTATCTGGAGTATAAAGCGTTAATATTATAATAGTTACCAGTACTCCGTTACTGTCTTCCAAATCAAAACTTCCAGAGAATGCTTGTGAGAAATTTAATACTAGCAACATTGTGATAACCATTCCTTTGGTAAATGGTAGCGTTGTTATATGTAGGCCAATTTAAGCAAGATGGAAGTTTTGGAGCTAGATAACATCCCCAATGCATTACAATAAGCAAGAACCAACATTTTTTGATTTTTTCATTCCATTTCAACCAAGACCATACAACATTTAACTGGGATACTCATAAAGATACCGCCAGAAAGAATTAACTATCAAAATGCTGAGCAGCCCTAAAAATGACTCTTAAAAAGATATCCCATATGACCACTAGCCACGCGAAGCTGGAACTGAATGCAGATCAACCATAAGACAATAAGAGGCAATAAAACGGTAGCTCTTTTTTCCAGCCGCGCCTTCATACGTCATTTAGGAGCAATAAAAATTAACATGTTATCCACGGCAGGCCGTTTCCTTTTCTATAATTTCCCAAGCAGGAAACAGTAACTGCCGAGCGAGACAAGAGCGAAAAACACACACTTCGTTATTATTCATAGCGGCGTTGAGTCCATAAAAATGAAACTTACTTATCTCCACAATATGTACGGTATAATACGTAGATATACGTACACATATGTGGAAATTTAAAAATTCATTACCATTTCCAAATGAAGTTGAGGCCGCATTTGGAACGAATGCGTCGTCGCGAACTACAACGCCCAACTGAATGCGAGAGAATGGTAGCAGCTAGCGACCAATTTCCATATAAATGGGTAATAACATATAGAATAATTTCCTGAAAATAACAGGAGGCCGCGAACTCCTGCTAAAAAGACGTTTTAGAATTGCCTCCCTTTTCTGCATGTGCTTGTACCTCTTCCCCCTCTTGCAGGACTCATTCTGTTTTGCCCTATCCGAATGCATTATAGAAAATTTGCACGCCACTCCAACTACGTACACGTATTATGCTTCTACAAATCAACTTAGGTTCTGTAATATGGAATTGTTAGCTTGTAATGGAATTGTTTCGAAATCGACGCAAATTATAGTATCAATGTAGGTTATAAAAATAACTGCTAGCAAAAATTGCCGTACAACTATCCCATTGTAAAATTGGTTAAACAATTGACCGATTATAGACTGAAATTGCATAGGAAGTCATTTTTGTTCGTTTGTACAATAGAATGCAGCGACCGCCGTCGTGGCAGGCTATTAGTCTTACAACGGTTAAGATCAAATCGTTACAGCAAATTGATTTTCTTTTTGAACTGGCAAAACAACAAACTGGTACTCCAGAGAAACAAGGAATCTAGATCCTTCGCCTATTGATCCACATGAAATAAAATACAAGACTGAGAAAATGGTACTGTCCTCGACAATTTTTAATTAAGAAAAGATATACGACAAGAAAACTATATCTACGGAAAAGATGGAGTTTCGTTTCACTGTTTTATTTTAGACTCGTTATTCGGAGGATCTAGTTCATAAATTATAATTTAGAAAAGATTTACCAACAAACTTCCGACTATCGATCGTCTCGAATCCAATTTTTACCTGACCTGGTTTAAAATCAGTTATTCTGCCACCGTGACTGAATACAAACCCAATTAAAAATATATTATCATTGCTTATTTAATGTCTCTTATAGTTCATTTTGAGATTTAATTACTTATAAAACGTTAGAGTTAATTTATAGATAATTTCACGTTTAATTTTTGTTTATTTTATTTTTTTATAATAAATTTAACATACTGAGGTACTTCCAATTAGATGTGACAGTTTGTGACTTGAAAGACAATTGTCAAAACTATTGATACAAAAAGGGGGTATAAATTTCTGTTATGTTCATTGTTATAAAATTTACAATCCCAATGATTGGGAGGTTGAATATTTTGTATTCACAATTTCCAGTCTAGAACAGAACGATCAGTACCTAATAATGAGAAAATTCTTAAAAACAGTTATAGTATTCACATTTATAAAACGCTTATAATAGTAATATGTATCACTGCCAACCATCATCTGAATACTGACCACAACCGTCGAATGATCAGATATTCCTGGCTGAAACACATATGTTGACATGCGAATAAACAAAAACAGTGAAGTCAAGTGCATTTCTATGGATCCATAAAAACGACGATAAGTCTTTCTACCAAACGTCAAATGTTAGTACAGCTTTATTAGTTTTTCACTCATAAGTTCCATTGTGCTAGTTATTAATTTGACAAAAAAAATTATTTTTACCCATGCAGAACAGTGTGATATGTTAGAATCTTATTTAGTGTGCAAAAAATCCTCTTGGAGGACAAAAGAACACTACGCTGAATTATATCCACTCCATACACAACCACATGAGTAATATTTTCTGCGACTGTACCGAAAATTTAGAGGCTATGAGAGTGTTTTTGCCAAAACAAGGACAAAAAGGACTTTTATAATAAGCAAGGCCACGGAAATTGCAGTTATCGCATATTTTGAGGCCATCCGTGAGAATTCCATACTAGATATTGTCATTGATTTGAGTCACGGTACTGTGCATAGGATTCTGAAGAAACACAAATTCATTCCTTATAAGTACAAACCAGTTCAAGTTTTTTTGCCGGGGGATCCAGAGAGAAGAATGTTTTTTTTGCCACTGGTATTCTAACTTTTGTCGCCAAAATGTAAACAACTTTCGTTATATTTTATGGACCCATGAATCCAATTTCTCAAATTCTGGAATGTACAATACAAAAAATCATCATTACTGGTCAAAGGAAAATCTTCTTTTAGTACATCCAAGACGCCCACAAGTCCGTTTCAGTTTTAATGTTTTGGTGCGGTTTAATTGGTTCAAGGATTGTTGGTCCTTTCTTTTATGAGGGCACTCTAACTGGTGAAAGATACATAGAATTTTTGACTGAAATTTTGAATAATTTCGTAGACGATCTGGATCAAATAAGTAGACAGAATCTGCATTTTCAGCAGGATGGCGCACCTGCGCACAAATACAAAGGTACTCATCAACTTTTAAATACTATTTTTAACACTTCATGGATAGGAAAAAATGGTACTATTCAGTGGCCTCCCCGATCGCCAGATTTAACGTCGCTTGATTTTTTTATGGGGTTATTTAAAGACCCAGATTTAGCAAGGGTACGAAAAAACGTAAACGCCCAAAAGATTGCAGTTAGTGAAAAGATAAACCAAATAGATGGTAGGACCATACTGAAGGGAGTTCGAGAAGTTCGAAAGCGTGTACAAAAATGAATTGAGCAACAAGGTGGTATTTTTGAACATCTATGAGAAAATCAGTGATTTTTATTTTCTTTTAATGATAAGTTTATGTATAAAATAAAGTTTATAAAACTTATTTAGCTGTTTTCGTTTATGCATCATAACTTCATTATTTTTAATCCCAGTAAAAAATTCCTTATAAAACCGTTTGTTTAAAAATTAAAGTTCTAGCAGGTAATGATATGATATACAAAGGTTTCCATTTGAAAAAAAAACATATTTTTCGGCAAAACTCGAAAACGCGCTGGTCATTTTTTTGTTTATTCTTCCGTTTAAAAAAGCGTTAAAAGTACTACAAGTTTGCTCATTTAAACAATCTTGCATCTCTAATAATTAATGGTGAACACTTAATTTGGATTGCTCTGTATACTAATAATATATAATAGTGCTCTTGTAGGATCTAGAAAGGTGAACTAGAACATTTCAAATAAGAGCCAAATATCTCGATACACGACCAATTTAGAACTTTTTTCTTAATTACAACATAATGCGAATGTTTCTCTTTAAAGTGCAGTTAAAATAATATAAACATTCCATAGCCAAACAAATTTGTGTAGTAACACCATTTAATTTGGCACAGCATCCGACATAATTAGCTGCGCCGGAGAAAAACTAGTCAACGACCCCTAAGATGACGTAACAAAATGTAAATAAGATGCCAATTGAATTCCGAAAAACGTACACTTGTGATTCACGCGACGCTAAAATACTTGCCAACTGAATGTAAGACGTATTTGCACCTGAATATTTCAATTCTATAAGCTATTCTCGCACCGCGCGATGAAAGTTCTAAAATATCAGCGTAAAAATATTTATCACTATTCGAATATGTAGCCGTCCTTGACATTTCTGTGCATAAAGTGCAAATAACTAAAAACATTATCAAGACATAAAATACAATTGTTTGATGATAAATTAGAACTGAATAGCTTGAATACCTTCGACATTTGTTCTCCATCGATTATCACATAAAAATGAAATTGCCCCGGCTTATTTTTAGTCTTGTATAACTATTAATAATTTTTCTATTGAATGCCTTCCGGTCCCATAAACAAAATTATATAGAGGATAGACAGGTTCGAATGTTGTAAACGTATTTACATTGTCTAAATAGTACAGATATCTTGCACGATGTAACCCATTAGCTAATTGCGAATGATCTTTTGTTGGCATCCACGTCCATTGTTCGGCGATATTATTGGAGAATCCAAACTGTGCGGCACCAATTGGTAATATAACCCAAGGTCGAGCCCGGCTTTGTCAAGTGAACATATCGATTTTCCGCTTTAAACTTCTCAATTTCGATTATGTGTATAGACTGTGATTTTTGACGCTCCGTTCGCTAGATATTTTCAGTTTTTCTCGGCCCTTCTATTCTATAGTTGTTTGCGCGTATGTCTTTCTTGCCTTTATTGTGTCCATCTCGCCGGTATCTTTTGTTTTCCTCGTAAAAGCTTTCGGTTTCCTCCTTTCGTTTTTATCTTATTTTTCTTAGTTTTCAATGTAGGCCGCGTGGAAAGTCGTAAAAATCGGAACTGTCACGCTTTCCTTCTATTATCGCGTATCGATTTCTCTACTTCTTTCCGTATTTTCCTCTTTTTATTATTGCTGGAATACAGCAGCTATTTTAAAGCACTAAAATGTATTGGGGAACATAAAACAAATAAGCTCTGCTGTAAATAGACGAACACTACGCTGGAAATTACTTGACTCCCTCGAGAATAGTGGTTATCAGAATCTGGTAAATATTAGCACAAAAATTGGGACAAAATTAATACAAAAACATATATTTTTAAATTTAAAACATTTGGAAGCAATAGAATACATTAGTGCTACTCTAGTACGTAATCTGTGGATAGAGATCTAACGAAATGTTGTTTATTTTCCCTAAACACTCAACCCACGCATATCGCAAAAAAATGGATTAGAAATTCGTAACATTATCACAAAGTAATAATTTTCACTCCCCCCCAAAATACGTCACTGTTGTAATCTTTCATCGCCCTAACGTTTTAAGTAATAATGTTTCGAGGTTATCGATTCTCGTAAAAAGCGCCATGACTTTGTAAATTTCATCTAAACATCTCTAGACGAAAAAATTGATTAGGAGCGTACGCTATTTTTAAAATTTACGCATAACCTTTTAATTTTTTAAGTATCATGACGACATTATACTTAGTATCGTACAACTTTAGTTTTATGTGTTTACGTCTCTTCATAAAACCAGCTTTCATTTAACTACCATATTAACTGCTGCAATAGCGTCATGCTAGTTTTATGTCTGTTTTATACGTATATAATCCCAAAATATGAGTTTTAAAAGATTTCAATCCACAGGATATCACTTAAATTGCATGACAATTCTGATGCATTCATTATGTTGATTTGATCAATTTTCTTAATAATGTGTACCTGAAACAGACTGATCCCTACATGGTTTCTTTGTAATAGATTCTA
This sequence comes from Popillia japonica, assembly GCA_004785975.1. Classification (NCBI taxonomy): domain Eukaryota; kingdom Metazoa; phylum Arthropoda; class Insecta; order Coleoptera; family Scarabaeidae; genus Popillia; species Popillia japonica. The sequence continues at coordinate 16,255 of SMLS01073636.1, forward strand.
TTTTAGTGATATTGACTTCCAGTTCTTTGATAGCTATCATCCCCATTGCTCCTTACTCAACGACTAATTATGAAATACAAGCAAATCATTCACATTTTCAACTTCTTCTGCTAGCGATTTCTACAGTACATTGCTGGAAATAAATGAAGACGTGAAGATACATCCATAAAATTTTCGGAGCATCAAGATTTTTTATAAACGAGTCTATGCGGCGAGTTTAGACTTTTGCTATAGTCGCATTTTTTACTAATCGGCTCCGTCGGCATACAAAGTATGCAATTATATTCGTTGCATGATGGCTAATTGACCGCGCTCCTTAAGCGAGTTTGAGCGACGATTGGTTGTGGGGTTGTCCATGCGGACATAATTTCGGGAGTGAATTCGCGCTCCGTCTCGAGCGGCCGTTGTCGGCTGTGACACGGGCATGGGGAGAACGGACTGAGGTAGGACGTAGAAGCCTTCAGCGGCGAGTGGGACGGCCCCGCGCGACCACAGTACGGGGGGACCGCCCCTTTCTCCTCAGCGCTGTAACGTCGCGTACGTCGTCCTCAAGGCAGCTTGTAACCGTTTGGCCAGTAAAAAAAAGGCGTATTCACTACGCGAACTGCACGGGGGCGTTTGGTAGAGTGCGTTGCAGCGACTTCCATTCACTCCCGGACACCACCGCACACGCTACCAGTGGATCAACGCAAGGTATCGTCGGGTTGCCGAGTGAAGGCATATGTCCTTTTCCGACGAATAAAGATTCGAATTAGGCGTCGGTAATGCGTGAATTTTTGGTTCGTCAGCGACGTGGTGAGCGTCTACTCCAGCAGTACATTCAATCACGCCATATCCACCGTCAGCAGAGCATTATGCTATGTGATCGGCTAGATGCGGAGAACGTAAACATCTGCTGCATATACAGCAGACGATGACGGGCCGCCGATATGTATGTAGATGAGGTGCTACCGTTGGGTTACCGTACATTCGGTGGCGCCGACGTCTGCTATACATGCACGACAACACTGGACCGTAGTAAGTAGTACAGGGCCTTGTGAAAGAGCACTGTATACGAATGCTTCCATGGTCAGCTTGTCGCCCGGATCTGAATCCGATCGAACATGCCAGGGATATGATCGGTCGAAGACTACGGAGCTACGACGACGAGTTGTAGCGGCATGGTTGGCCATCCCTACCGCTACCATACGACGACTTATTGACTCAATACGTCGTCGTCTAGCGATGGTACGCAGTGCTCGCGAGGGATACTCCCGTTATTGATGCATTCCCTGCCAGCAGGTTTACGCGCTCAGATTTTTCACGGTGTGCTCGTCAATTATTTGCAGCAGTGTATATGTTAGTTCAAATAGAACTGTTAAACAGTAATTGTACCTTTTTATACCGACATCTACAACTGTCTAGACGTTTTGGTTCATATTACATTTCAGTACGTTGGTAGCTATGGTAACCTGGCTGTTATTGCGTCAGTGTCTTTTTGAAATTTCATACTGTAACGATCTAGGACCAAATTGGACCTGCCATAACTTTTACTATGTAAATCATGGGCAAGATGCAAATCGGAGACACTCCTTAGCTAATGCCACTCTTTCTTTGCGACTATTGAGCTACGCTTCCTAATTTTATCTGCCCTTTTTTTGGTTTTCACAGCCAGATGTTAGATTCAAAGCAAGTATGTATAATTTGTAACATATATATATAAGTGGGTGCTCCCAATAATAATGCAACCTGCATGTGATCTGCTCACAACATATTGCTATCCTACGTGCATATCAAAATCTAATACTTCAATTAAGCTACAAAACCTGTGAACATCTTTTGCAAAGTTATAAGTTGTAAGTTATCATTCATTTTCGACGACTTTCCTACCTACACTCGGAGTTCATGCTATGCCGGCATTACAGTTTCGACGAATTTGCATTTTAATCGATACGGCGTGCCCGAAAAATTTATAATCCGTTCAATTGACAGCATCGCAGCGACGGGAATCGATAAATTCGGTTTAAACTGTTCCGTACAGAACGGTTTAATCAAATACACACCGCCGACAACGGGAGAGCGTCCGCCGCCGCCGCCACCACCGACCTACCAGGTCCTATATAATTAATAGTACATAATTAATGAATAACAAAACCTTTCCCGGGCCATCGGAACGTACCAATCCATACAGAGGCCGTTGTAATTGCTGTTACAAATTGCATTTGTAAAACCCGAAATAAAAAGTTTTAATTCGATTTTAAATTGGCGAAATTTACAACTGAACTATAAAAAATATCTCTCGGTGACGATGCATTCGCCCGGTTTCGACGCAACGAAACTTGCAAAAAAATAGTTTAACGTTGATTTATGTTTTTTTGATTCTGACCGATAGTTTCCATTTATTTTACAGAGCAATAATATTGTCAGTGTTAAAAAAATATATAATCAAAAATGTTATTATATTTATCTATACCAAACTTGCAAATTTGACGTACACATTTAAATGGAGAGTAAAATGAATGGTGCTATTTGACAACTTTCTTCCTCTTGAAGCCTCCTTGAAAAAATTGGCCTATACGGCTGTTTGCTAAAATTTCCATCTAAATATTCTACTTTTGTGGACGCTGCCTATGACTTTGATGAATCCATTGAGGACAGTCAATCCAACAGTAGCTTCAATTATGGCGATTAACTGTAACATTTAAACAAAAGGGTTCATAGTCCGAGAAAACTGCATTAGGTAAATATAGGCTTTTACGGCCGTTGTCCATTGAAGTCGTCGTTGTAAAACTTGACGTTTCGTTGATTATCCTGCTAGCTTGTTTAGTAGTTCTCTAAAGACTAAATCTTTTGCAATGAAGCTGACACCGGTCACAGCTGTTGGTGAAAAGTTTTAACATTCGTCTTTAAATAAAAACGTCGTAGTCTTTTATTAAGCGCTGAACGTGTAATAGAATTTGCTTAGGGATGCAAATTATTAAAGCGGTTGTTTTAACACAGCATCTACATGCTGTTCTACTTGAATTAACATAAACGAAAAATAAAATTAAACCTTTCCGATGTAGTGCGAACCACAATATTTGTCTGTAGTTTCACTAATCCTTTTCATTTGAAAAATAGTTATTGCGGGCGTTAATATGTACAACAAATGTACGGAAATAGTAGACCATTTTGATAAACTGCGTGGAATGTAATATATTAGAATACCATCAAAAATGATAATTACCATTATGTGGCTTCTGTGTAAATATATATATGTATTTATGTATATTTATTATGTATTTCTTTTTTTACTCGTACGTATGGGTATTGCTGTTTTTAATTCAACGAATGTAATACTGTTATTAAGTGACGCATCAGCGTAAATCAGTTTACATTAATTCTTTAATTGACAGGCAAAAAACATTGACTAATTTCGTTAACTAACACTGACTAAAAGTTCACGATAGCGAAGAAAGAATACGTTTTTATTTAAACACCGCTTTTCCGCTAACTAACCTTATAATCTCGGGTACAAGAGAAATTGTCAGGTGAATGATAATTTTTGGCACAATCTTGATTTAGCAGAAATTCATGGTAGGGCTTCAGGTATTCAGGTTCGTGTGTAGAGTTTCTCTACTGATATCGTAGTATTTGACTTAGTTTGTTTTTTATAGGTTATGTCAAGGTTGATTATCGATAACACAAAAATTTGAGGCTAAATTTTCACCGTTCGGAGCAAAATTTGGGGTGGTGTATGCTTCGATGGTTTGGACTAGAACGTGCTTCTTTTGTTGAGACATTTTTCAATCCTGTTGGCTTCTATTGGTGGAATTTAGGCTACGCTAACTCAAATAAAAAATTTATAAAATTAATTTTTAAACCTCTTTTTGGACTTCAGAATAAGCATCAAATTCGTGTTCCTTGTATGTAAATTAGCCTAAATATTAAATTTGGTATATTAAATCTGTTTATTTCCGCTTTGACCTGTCTGACGATGCTACTGCAATTTCCAGCAATAAATCAAGATTTTTCTGGAAATCAACGTTAGAATCGTGTCTCTAACATTATTCTGTTTAATTGGGTGCCTACCATGAATTATGGAACCTGTTGTTTACCATTTAAACTCTATGAGAATTGTTAGCTGATTTACGTCAAGTGAATTATCAAATCCTTCTTTCTGTTACATTTGGATGTTACAATTTGGTATCCATTTCTTAACTATGGATACAATTGGGTCTATTCCTGATGATTTACGCTAATTTAAATTTATTTTCAGATCAAAATTTGGTATGCAGTATATAGGCCTTCTGTTTATTTGCATCAAATTTTATCAATTGATAACACAATATTTAGAGTGAGGTATACCCTTTATTAAGTTAAAACATTTTTGAACAATCAAAAACTCCTTACTTTGTCCTGGATAATTTTACGATTTCAATTTGTATCTACATAAATGTCTAAGTGATAAATGTAGTAGTGATAAGATAGTTGTTAAGATTCGAGTAACCTGCACACTTGATTTTATAACGTTATTTATTTAAATGGTAATGTCATTCTATCACAATATGCATCAAAAATTTGAATTAAAATGAAATGACCTTTTTGAAATACCAATTTTATTCACTAACTTTACCGCCAAAAATACAGAAAACTATAGAAAACAACGTTCTTCTCTTCGTTCTGACTTAGTATAAACAAACAATATGAATGGCATTTTTTGAACAAGTCACTCTTTTTTGAGGTAATTGATTATTATATTATAATTACAATACAGTGAAACCTGCCTAAGACGGACCCTTGATAAAACGGAAAACTGTTTAAGGCGGAAAATTTTCATAGTCCGGAATCGTCCTCGTAAAAAAACATAGCAACTGTACCTTTTTAAAACGGAACCTGTTTAACGCGAAACCGTACTAATAAATTTAGACCAAAAAGTATTGTGAACCTCCATAAAACGGAATCGGTTTCCACCATAAATAACAGAGTTTACATACTTCAAATGGTCTTTGGCTTGATTTACGATTACAAAACAGACCATTTCTGACGGTCACCTATGAAGGAAACACTTTGTCTATTGAAAAATGTATCACACGTGTGGATTACTAGTTAAAACGAGTCAATAGGAAGACGGAATACAAAGGGAATACACATAGTTGTGCACACATGTTCGATCTTTTGTCGAACGTTGATAAAGTAACGTTCATACATATATTTATATCAATAAAATAAAATAATACTTGCCTATTTTGTCTTAGAACTTTAGCAAATTCGTTAAAATTTTGGAATTTCACGCGTTGGTATGCTTTAGATTGGACGGTTGAATGAAACATTAGAATTTCATATTTTAATACATATGTATAATAACCTGAGTAAAACGGAAACCTGTGTATAAAGGAAAATATTTTGGTCCCAGTCGATTCCGTTTTAAACAGGTTTCACTGTATCTTATAATTTTACAAAGTATTTAATATAATTGTCTTTCTTTAGGTCCTGTATATTACTTTATTATTATACATATTATATTACTTTGTTTATGGTAATGTAATAAAATATGTAATGTAATACAATTTAATATATAATATAATATAATATAATTTGAAGAATTTTTCCAAAACCTGAATAAAATTAACATTTAATTTGTGTTAAATGATTTGCTTCTCAACAAAATTTTAAAACAAAAAAAAAACATTAACATAACGTATATATATATATAATCGTAATTTTGATATAAATAATAATAATATTCAAAATATGTGTATATATTTTTTCATTTTTAGATGTCATTTCACAAATTAATCTTTTTTTATTTATTTTTGTTATCTTAATATGTATTGACCAGAACCAAGTTAGGTCGTCTTTCTTTAGACTGCTTAGACAAGGCAGCTTCCGCAATCATATTTTCTGATACTGTGTATTGATGATTACATATTCCTTTTTTAGATATTATATATTGTCGACTAAGGGATTATTATCCAAGGCGAAGGACTACCATAAAAGCGAGGCTGTAGGAAGAACACTGAAAGGTGATATAGTCTTTTTGACAATGTATTTGAGTTATAGTTGTCAATAAATTCTATTATTATTATTATTATTATATAAGATTTATTCCATTCTTTACAGTCTATTTATAGACGGCATTACTTTGATTATCTTGTTTAATCTTAGTTTTAAATGTGTATATAATTGTCAAATATTGTTAGGTATAAAGATAATATTTAGATCCGATTCATTAGCTTCGCATTTATCTGAAATTAAAAGATAAGTTTACAAGTTATAAATATGTTCATTTTAAAATTAAAATTAAGTTGGCTTTAAAATTTATTAATCATCAATTATGTGTTGAAGGAATCGCATTTAATTTAAAAAATATGGTACATACGTGTGTAAATAGTTAAACATTTAAGACACATTAATATTGTCGAAAATATTAATGGCATAGCTAGATTATATGTCAGATAGAAATCATAAATATCACACATACTGCACTGAATAATCGACGATGCAATAGTTCAGTTTCGGTCGGACGAAAATAAAACCCGAACAAATTTTTGTGTTCCGATCGACATTTCCCATTATAAACCATATTTTACTGCACACCAACATTAAAAACAATGCAATATATTACCGACTCTCGTGTGCTGTTGTTGTATAGAGCGGGCAAAACACAGCACAACAGAAACATCAGAAAATAACAAAGCCTCGGAGCGAAAAGCTATATTGAGAGAAAGCTGTTATTCTCGATCAATCGTAATTGGCTGGGATTTATCAAATTGTTTACGTCATTTGTTATGAAACAAAAGCATAAACGGCGGCCATCTGCTAATCACGAAATTTATATGTGAAACATCTCTCTCACTATTCGAAACAAAAGCTACAGCGCGAAAATGTATTGGCTAATCGAACGCTGAGCTCACGCAAACAAAATACGTACGAAATGTCATTGTCAAGTTTTGGCAGAGTTTCTAATTAAGTTTTCATCGCCTGTAATTGTTCTTTAATGATTGCGCTGAAAAATGCGATTGTAAACATCTTTTGATTGATGAATGGCCGTACTAAATAACGTTTATATGCTTCTAGCATGCACATTCCCGCTATTATTGGTAGTAAACCATTTTATAGCGTAATTTGCAAGGTTGCGTTATAAACTTCAAAATCATAACAATTAAAATCGTTTTATTATCATTCATCATATTCGTAACATCCATCCATCGTTATAGATTAAAACTAAGTGCGAGTGAAGGATTACAATTCAACAAAGAGCCGTTAAGCAGGTAGTCGACCAACAACAATAACAGTAACAAGGGCAAACTGTTCTCGGATCTAGTACGGAGTAGAATACACTATCTCCGGAATAAAGATAGGCACCAACTTTAGAGCAGGATATTTTAATTAGTCCTCTGGGAAATCTTCCGGTTCCTGGTAACCCGGCCTATCCATTGTTCGTAAGCACCTACGGCCTATATCCGTCAGCTTTAAGTCATCAATATTCGTGAAAGGGTCCATGTTTTTCGATCAGCTGTGTTCAAGCGGATACGATATCTTATCGAGTTTAGTGACCTTTTACTGTTTACACGTTGGAAGATGTAAATTTTTCGGACAGTGAAAAAGCGTTTGTACAAGGTAACGAAATTTAAATACGTTTCTTAGTCTTAAGCGATAGTTATAATTTTGAAAAATAATTTAATTTTTTTAAAGGATTCTTGACGGAATGCGAATACTTTTTACTAGGCAAATGATAAAATAAGCAAACTTTTCTAATAAATCTATCAACTACACAGGAAATTATGTGCAAGTTAAGAAAAAATATAAAACTGAAAGCAGAAAAGGTTTTAAATGGTTTATCGGCGTTAGCTTGCAAATGACTCAACAGCAGATAATACAATTCTTCCATTTAGAAAATTTACCTAAAAGAGATAACCGAAGTTGATAGTACCAACAACACAACAAATATGAAGGATGCCTCCAAAGACCAGTAAGATGCTATGTACAATACAATCAATCGATTGATAATTTATCCGACAGCCGAGAAGCACGAGAGCAATGGAAAGATTACTTTCCCATCAAAGCCACGCTGAATTGGTATACAGACAGCTCAAAAAGGTGATCTTTGCCACCAATCTCTGGACCTATTGTTTATCCATTCGTTGATGGATTTTCTGATTTGTAAGTTGGTGGTGCCGAAGGAGGGGCCAGGCCCGACAAATTGCTTCGACGAACCTTGTCTGGCCAAATCGTCTGCCGCCTCATTTCCCTTCACGCCCTCGTGGTTGGGAACCCAGGCCAAAATTAGTTTCCTTTGGGAACCCACCCCGTTTAGGGCATTAACGCAGTCCCAAACCAGTTTGAAGTCAACGCTTGCTGAACTACTCGCTTTAAGTGTTGCTTGGCTGTCCGAGAAGATGGCGACGCTTTTTCCGAACTCGGTCCATCTTTCCACTTCTCTAGCTCTTAAAAAATTTAAGTGAGCTGCAATAAAAGGATCTTAAAAGAAAATTAGACTCGTTTTACGTTAATTACAAAACAAGATGGGAAAGATGTTCACCAAATCGCAAGGTGTTTATGGATAAGTACGGAAAATGGATAAAGCAAGATTTTGAGATGCCATCTTCATTAAAAGCAAAAAGATAACGGAGACCAGGACGGCCGCAAAAATCGGGGTTTGATGATATTTCTCTTCGCACTAAAGAGAGGAGAACAGAATCATTGCGAAGAAGTTTTTTGCTTGAAGAATTGTCGTTTGCTGCTAGTAGTTCTATCGGAACCCGTGGAAAAAGAACAACGACAAAACTTTTAATAGAGGCTACTCAAACAACACCGACCAGAGGAAAAAAGATTTGGGATACATATCGCAGTTCTTCTGTGAAAGGTTCCAAATTTACTGAAGATGAGGCACTTTCATTATTTGTCGAAGCTAAGTACACAAAATTCCAGTATAATGTATTGAGAAGAGCGATGTTGAGTTGCTAATTCATGGAAGTGAAATAATAAACTCTCTAATGATTTCAATCGGTAAATCATCAGAAGAGGCACAGGAATCCAGGTTTAAAGATTTCAAAAACTTTAGACAATTAACAAGAAAAATTACACGTGTAGAAACCAACAAAGATCTAATAAATATATTACTGGTATCTTCTGATCCACATATAACAGGATTACGAAAATTGCCTGTTAAAAGTCAGAGTAAATTAGGTTTGAAAGTACTATCTTTATTAAAAACGCCAGATATTTCAATATCATCTAATGCACACTTAGAGAGGGAAACTGGTGACAATAGTGACAAGGACACAATAAGTTCATCCGATAGCGACTATTGAAAATAAATATATACATGTAACATATGTCTGTAAGCGTAAATAAATATAAATTGAGTATTTCTGTAAAACTTGCATTTTTATAGTTTGAAATATGACTTTTTAAAAACAACAACGTCTGTTTTTTTGAAATACACTTATTTATAGTGAAAAATAAGAGGTATTAGTTATTTATAATAGATATTAAAAAAAATTAAAGCGATTAGCTTTACCTAATAGTTTTGTCGCTCTAATCTATCTTCCTGGTCCACTGTGCAATGCTGGAAAAAAATGAAAGAATTGGGATGGACGGTACTGCCTCTCTGTGCCACTTTCTTCTGCAGGTCCGAAAGAGTCTGATAACTTTGTCTATCAACTGTGTTTGTCAATTAATATCGAAATATAAACATTCAATCACCAATGATTCTCATGTATTACTTTATTCTTATCACCATACATCTATTTCTGGTTATCCTCTCCTGGATGTATCTTTTCTTTTTAGAACTGTGGTAGATGTTTTTTATACTTTCTAAGAACTAAATTTCACTAAATGTCCTCGTTTAACAAAGCGACTTCTTTCATCATGCAGAGCACAAATGCATGTACATACATCAATCAAATTAAATTATAACGATTGGAAGTCATTCCTAATTCACTGATTGCCTATTCTACAACACGTTAGGTAGGTACCTACTATGTACAAGTATAAAGTTCCGCGAAATTCCGCGAAAAAAAGAACGTCCTTGACGTATCTAAGTCACGAGGTTTTCGGACCGAAACCTTCCATTTTAATCGTCTAAATCGCCTCATGGAAAGAACGGAAACCCCTTTTCTTCTATTTGTGTCACACCTACAAAAAAGCTTTCAGTAGCATACACAATGTGGAAAAGCGAGCTTGCGAGTAGGGTCGTCGGGCGGCCGACAGTGGTAATGGTGGTCTGGCGGCGATCTTATTTATAAACCGAGCTACCCGGCTTCACTAGGGTAGAATACGTTACGTAGAACGGGAAAAGCCGAGACAGAGACGCCTGTCATTTACCTGTTTAATATCATTTTCGTGAAGACCTCGGCCGAACCGAGAAAGCGAGGGGTGCTGGAATACTTCGAAGGAGCGGAAAAAAATGGCGAATTACCCTTTCGAATTGGCGCGAGGCATGCAACTGCTCAAAAATGCACATTATTTTGACTGCGATTTACATTCCGCCGAATCGCTTTTCTAGCTCATTATTCGTTTCCTTTGTTCTTTCTTCGTTAAGTAGGTCACTACGTCGTCTTATACTGTGGATAGAAGTTTTACAATTAGCGTCTTCGTATTTCTTTCAGCAAAACGGAAATCTCCCCTTGTTAGATTGCCTCCTTGTTATTTTTTTCTAGTTTGGAGAAAATCGAAATTAAGGCTTTCTATTGTGCGGTGGCATAATAATCTTTGCTTCCTTTGACTGAACTAGAATTACTGTGATAACTAAAAATATAAAATGTTTTTGTGTATTGAAAGCTTACGAGAAAAGGAGTCAGATTCTTCGTCTTTATTCGAACACTTAAAGGGCGTCAAAAAAAACTTGAGTGGATATAAAAGTCTAATTAGTGATGTAGATACGAAAAATGTCATTAGTTTGACAGCTTAACCACAAACGAAAGCTTTAAATGCCAAATCTGTAAGCAGGAGTTTGTAATATATAATGCAGAAATGGGAGATATGTATTCATTGTATGTTTGTGCCAATGGACTCCCTCAAAGATTGCAGGAAGGAAAATTTATCAAAAGTATTCTAGGAGAAGTTCTAAATTAGCTTTGGGAAACCCTGAAAGTACCATCATGGTAAAAATTGGTGGAGGAAATTGTGAACAATTATGAAACAGTTATGAAGACATGCAAGTTCATTTTAGCCAAACATTATCGAAACAGTACTAAAAGGTTACAGCAGTAATAAAAGATATGAAATTATTTGCATTCAGTGGCTCTAAGCAAATTAGACAAATTTCGCCAATGGAAAGAACTAATAAGATATATAGTAATTAGATAAGGCTGTTGGTAGTACAGTCCAATCTGCTGAAATTTGCCCAAAAAACTCGAAGCCCAGCTGAGAAATTGCTGCGGAAAACACTCCAATACATGTAATTCCACAATCTTGAATTTCTAAAAGCGACTCTGCCAAATATAAGCCAAGTTAAAATTTTGGAATATATGAAACTTCTGGTGGGAGATGGAAGTAAAAAATACAAACTTGAACTATAAAAGTAGCTGCAGAAGAACTCTATCGAAAGACAAGAAAAACAGGGATGAGAATACCCAAATTGAAAAAACATTGTAGAAAAAATGGAAATTGGCTAAAACTGTATCGGTTTGTTTTCTTTCCCGTATAATGTCTGTGGTATTGGAGAAATTGCCTTAATAATTATTATCTATCGGAATAGAACCTATCGAGCGAATAACTCCTGCATAATTCTACATCATAAAACACTATTGTGCAGGTACAATAGCAATGATCAGCTAATATTGTTAAATAAGATCTCATAACTGTCGAATTCAGGATTGCTCTCATCACTTCAGGTAGCAGTAACAGAAATTGAAAGCAAAGGCATCAAATTACATACGCCAGTAGTTCTCAAATGAGCTACTATACGAGGATGCCTGAATATAACAACAGTTGAAGTAGCAAAATTTGGGGAATATGGCAAGTATTCAATATCCCAATTTGAGTTCATGCCAATAAGCAATTTGTGTACAGGTACATTCCTCTCCTGCTTTAATTTTCTCTCCCCGGGTGGTTAGTAATTTAGAATAACATTCTCGAGAAGTGGTTTTGCGTTTTTCCGTGTGATTGAACATAATTCAAACAAATCAACTAAATAAATGGAACAACATAAGCAGCAAACCACAAAAATTTTTCTAGCAGCAGTCACATCTGAGCTTGGAGAATTTACATATACAAACCTCCAAAGTGTCATCCACAATTACAGTCAAACTGACTAGTTGACAATACTTTCGTGTTATTTAATAATGGCTTCTATATTTACCGAACTTCAGAAACGGTATCTGGTTGAAAGTCATTTCAAAAATGGCAATAAAATTAATGGCGAATAAGTTTATTCTTGAGGGATACATATCATGATTTTTTGCAAGAATTTGCATATATCCTTGTAGCCTACGATCATTTTTGCACAGCCATTCGCCGTTTTGTGCAACTGTTTAGAGAAACTGGTAGCGTGGATCGCAAAAAGGGTAGTGGTAGACTTACAATTAGAAACGAAGAAAAAGCCGTTAGGCAATTGGTAAAGGCTTCGGTGCGATATTTACAACAAGGTTTAGATCTTTCTTATGGCACTTGCAGACGCATTCTATAGCATGACATACATTTACATCCTTAGGTACCGTTTGTAAAGAAAAGCGATAAAGATATCAACAATTTATTGACCGGTTTTGTTGCTAATAATGCAGGTATCGAAAAGGTTATGATTACTGAAGAATCAAGGTTTTATCTCTCTGATTATGTAAATTCGCAGAATATGAGAATGTGGAGCGCAAATACTCTGCACTTTTTATGTTATGAATTGCGTTAAAAGAAGAACTTTATGTACAACACATAACACGTCTAATTTCATTATTGTTTCCGTTACAGAATTTTTTGGTAGAATCGTAGCTTTTTCTTCCATAGCAGCTTTCGTTTTTCAAATTTGTAGTTTTTACTACCATCTTCCAGACAACCTCCAGATTTTCCAAAATTTTACTTTAGTTTGGCTTATACTTGGCAGAATAGGGTTGAATGAAGTCAGAACAAAAAATATTTACAAAACACTTTTGCTAAAGCTTTAACAAAGGACAAAATCGATTATGATGGAACTGAAAAAGACCAACTTGGAATTAAATTGTGTTGGCATGAAAGTTTTCTTGACAAATAAGATATAAAAGTGGAAAGGGTATGCTAGTTACTACACCATTTTTTTTGCGTAGTAATTTGTTATCGGAAGAAAGTATAGTAGGTTGTGATTGATTAACTGAATGCTTGATTTTTTTTTGATTAAATTCTAGCAGATCAGACTATACTACCAGCAGCCTTATTTGGTTACCACATATTGCCAGGTAGTTCTTCTCTTTCTGCTGGCGAAATTTGTCCAACCTGTTTAGTGCCAGCAATTGGAACTAATTTTATTCTTTTTATTGCTTTTGTAACCTTTTATTACTGTTTCGATAATATTTGTTACAAGTGAACTTGTACGCTGCTGGTACTTCTTAAAGCTAATTTAGAACGTCGCTCAATAAAATCCTTCAATTAGTTTTCTCTTGATCAAAGTATTTTCTATTTGGAGGTATCTGGAGATAGTCTTAAGCCAATGCCTGAATATTTTTGTGCTTTTCTGGCTGTATTGCTATCATATCGCTGTAGTGATCTACGCATCCTAGTACCTCACTGATTTTGTTGACCGATTCAACGTACACTAAACTTTTTAGATATTCTCACAGACACAGTCTATTATACGAGGTGTGTAAATTAAGTAATGATTGTCTAGTCTTCCATTTGGCGACACTGGGGACGCGGCTCGTGGAGGGGTAGGCAGGTAAACATCTGATACGCGTCTAGTACAAGTTTGTACACGCTAGAGTTGTTGCGCTGTCCGTAGTGAATCTGAGTGACATCAATTTCGAACAACGTTGTGCTATCAAGTTCTGCTTCAGACTTGGACACAGTGCAACAGAAACATTTGGAAACCTGCGTCAGACCTGTGGAGACAGTGATTTTTCGAGAGCCCAGGTTTTTAAGTGGTTTAAGGGATTTTCAGAAGTAAGGCATTTAATTGAAGGCGAGCCTCGCAGCGGAAGGCCTTCATCCTCAAGAAACGATGAAAATGTTGGCAGTGTCCGCGTTCTTCTGCATTCAGATCGTCGTTTGATAGTCTGAATGCTTGCTGAAGAGTTGAATTTGACTCACACAGCAGTTCATCAAACTCTGACAAATAAATTGGGGATCAGAAAAATTTGTGCAAAAATGGTTCCGAAAAATCTTTCACAGAAGCAAATGGACACCAGAAAGGAAAGTTGCTTTGACTTTTTGGGAGCAATTGAAAACGATTCGCATTATCTGGAACGTGTCATTACAGGCGACGAGTCTTGGGTGTTTGAGTATGACCCGGAAACCAAGCGCCAGAGCATGGAGTGGCACACTTCAACCTCTCCAAGGCCAAAAAAAGCAAGAATGAGCAAGTCAAAAATCAAATGCATGCTGATTGGCTTTTTTGATAGCCAAGGAATTATTCACAAAGAGTTTGTGCCTCAAAGCCAAATAGTGAATCAACATTTTTACCGAGAAGTCATTCCTGTGGCTCCTCAGCCTCGTTATTCGCCCGACTTGAGTCCATGTGATTTTTTTCTATTCCCAAAATTGATCATTCATCTCAAAGGACGTCATTTTGGGCCAGTGGAGAATATTCAAACAGCCGTAACCGACCGACTGAAAGCTATTCCAGTATCCGAGTTCTAGCACTGCTATGAGGAATAGAAGAATCGTTTCCAGCGCTGTGTGGCTTTCCAAGGTAGTTACTTTGAAGGAGACAGTGTGAATTTGTAATTTTATTTCAATAAAAAAATTAGAAAAAATCAGTCTCATTTGTTAATTTACACACCTCGTATTATACAGAATTAATATTTTTATTCTTTTGATTTACGCAATAGAATAAAAGCTTCCTCAAAAACTCTCACAACACACTCTAATGAAAGAAAAAAAATCAAGATTACCAAACGTCAGCCGGATACACAGGACATATGTACATGTGTATATTATGTAGGTTTAATCACTGAATCAATCTGGGATATAACTGATTTTATTCATGGCTTCCTTTGGTACCTTTTTTGTGGCTAAGTTCATACTTTTCCAGTGGATTTTTTAACTCCAATCTTGTGTATTAAGCATTTCATTGTAAATCTATTTGCCACCTTACCCCTTCGAATACAGATATGAATTGTGTGTTTCAAGTTTTTTAGGTAAAACTTTACAGGCATATGTTTAATAAATCATTATTTGTTGCCATGGTAACATGTTGGTTTGGCCAAAAGAAACAACTCAATATAACTTGTTATCAATATCCTCCAGTAGTATGATAGTATAGTATGAGTACTGTTATACAAGGTGTCTGTAATAGTATATTATCACACTAGTGCATAATCAAGTGAGAGTGGCTTTAACGTTACGAGTGCTTTAAAAGCTAATTATGCACTATGTCATACGATATTTTTTAGTATAATTGCAACAATAATTTTAACTAGAAGAAATCAAATCAATAATTTCAATACATTTTATCGAGTGAGATGTGTCTCTATATTATGTCATTTGACATTTCACTTAATTATTAAACCTCATTGTTGTATTAATAATGTCGACAGAAATTCAAAAACTAGCTGCTGAAGCTGAATTAAGTTTAATACCTGCAAAGTCCAAATAATAATTCAAATCAATAATCAATAATTCCAATACATATTATCGAGTGACATGTACCTATATGTCATTTGACATTTCCCGACATTTCACTGGACTATTAAACGCTTGGGATTGGCTGTTACCAAGCAACCTTTACACGCACGCCGTGCGATCAAGGCCCGATTATGCACGCTTATGGGTATGTTTTGATTGGTTTATGATGCATGCATACTAAAAAAAGGTCTTTACATGCGCCTGCAACATATTCCTTAGATATTCCTTAGATTAAATAAGCCGATTTGAATTTATAATAATAAAAAAACAATTTCTAAATTTTAACTTCAAGACTTTCGACTAAGGTAACTTTACTTAAATCGGCTTATTTTGATCTAAGGAATATGTGGTAGGCGTGTGTAAAGACCTTTTCCAGACACCTTGTATAATATTTATCATCTTTTTTTCTAAATCTCTTGCTATAACCTAAATAATAGCACCACATCTTAATAAAACATCGTCTTGAAGTAAGAAGAGAGTTTAATTATAAATATAGCAAAACTCTCGCGAATAAAACGGCACAAAAAAAACCCTTTGTCTATCTATGTTAGGAACTGTATGGCGTATGCCGAAAGATTATATAAAGCCGCTGTAAAAAAAATTCTGAATTTTGAACACGCACACAAAGAAGCAAATTCTCAGACCGTAGGGTCCCGTAAACATGCCGGTCTCGCTCCTAATGAATATGAATGCTTTCTTTGAAAAAAAAAAGAATGAGAAGATAATCATAAAAGATGAAAATAAAACACGCCGTAAAAAAGGCACGGCTAACAAATAAAATTTATACATTCGGGACCCTAGAGCATAATTTATAGGGTTAAAAAATAGATTATATCGAGTACATGGTTGTGTTAGGTTTACATAACATGAAAGCAAACAGATCGAAACTATATAAATTTTTAATAAATACGTGGAGCAAATACGCCAGAACAGACAATAACGAGAATTGTTGGTAGCACGTTACTGATACTGAGAATATATGTATCTATAGAAGGGTTACATAAGGACGCTTATAACTATGGGTATGTAGACTAATTTCAAGAAAGAATTAAATAGAGTTTTTCAAAACATGGTAAAGGGTGTGACAATTGTTTGGGCAGATGTCAAATGAGAATGGAGCTTTAACATCAATTGGTTTTCGTGGTTACTTTTTTGTTTTGACATCTTCCTTCGGAAGATGTCCTTGGAAAAATTAAGAATTGAGCAACATATTAAAGTTACGAAAATGGAGAACAGAGTGGTATGGGCAAAATTGTGAGAGTGAGTCTATGGTAGATGTCAAGAAGTTCAGTACGTGCTCGTGCAGAACGCTCAACCGAAAACATTGCTCTCGTGAGGAACAATGTGGCCGAGAATACAATCATAGAATTGCACTTATCTACAGCCACGCAAGAACTTAATTGGCCGAATAGAGCCACGAACCAAGACTAATTTTCCAGCAAAATTTTCTGAAGCGACGATAGCCTTCGTTCCAATTCAATGGCTACATTAACAAGCAGAATTGCGTAATATAGACTAATGAAAATCCAAGGTCAAGTGTCGAAACATCAATGCATTCACAAAAGTCACTGCGTGATGTGCATTTTGTGCTGGAAGTATCATTGGACCATATTTTTTTAAAGATGACGCCGAGGAGTTGACCACAGTGAATGGAGAGCTCTACATCGCAATGTTAAAGAAATTTGTGTGGGCAAAATTGGATGGTTATGACATCCATGAGATGTGGTATCAAAAAGATGGCTCCACCTAGCTGTACTACGTAAAAGTTTTCTAGACACCTAATCTCCCAAAACAAAGAAGTCAATTACCAAACGCCAATTAACGCCGTTGGACTTCTTTCTATTACGGCCAATCGCAGAGTAAAGTCCAAGTCAACAAACCAGCCAGCCGCCAGCACCTCAAAGACGCGATTTCACAGCACATTGATGAAATTGAGGGATAATTATGCCAAGATGTTATAAAATATTAAAAGCACAAACGTCCTCAGAAATCCTGTCATTCATTGGTTGGCGCAAGCTGTTGGGGGATGTTAAGGCATGTTATTATTATTATTATTGCCTTGTCACACGACCACAGCCATCTTGTCGGGGTTGTGGCTCTTTTCACCCACGACCCGGGGTCCTTCGTCGGGAAGGGGCGCGGACGGCTGGTGTTTTTCTATACACACGGCTCTATGAGCAAGTCTGTCAGGTTGTTTTTTTTTTTTGGAAACTTTATTATACATATAATTATTTACAGTTAACAGGCATATACATAGGTACATTTAATATTCCTAGTCAGATTGATGAGCTAGATGTTAAAACTTTCCTCACTATGTTGCATAATTCCAGGATAGAAACCTTCTGGAGCTGCTTGTACATGTTTGGCGGTAGTTCTATAATTTTGAGTGAGTCATGCAGTTTTGTCGGGATTTCTCCAGTTGCGCCCACGACGATTGGTATAACGCTGGCCTTTTCTTGTTTCCACACTTCCCGGATGTCTTGTGCCAGAGGCAAATATTTTTTGATATTTTCTCTCTGTTTAGCTGCGATATTTACAGGAGCTGGTACCGCAATGTCTATGAAATATGTGGTTTTAGATGGTATGTACGTTAAAGTAATGTCCAGTCTATTATGCGAAACACTTCTATCTGTTTGGATTGTTCTATTCCAGTATATCGTCACTTCCTTTGTTGTTAAAACCGATTTTAGGTCATAGCCGTAATAAGGTGTTGTTTCCGTTATCAATCCATATTTTTTACAGAGGTGTTGGTGGATAATTCTGGTTATATTGTCATGCCTTCTCGTGTAGTCTTTTGCAGCGAGTGCAGAAGGAATTTATATTACCAGACCATTACAAGCTAATGAAGTACATGTCAATGTGACATGGTTTTAGTCTGCCCTCTTGCGGCAGAACCAAGAAATTCATAAATACTGCTTCTTTTCAGACCAGTGGAGGTATGAATGCAACGAGACTGGTAATGATCTTGTAAAAAAGAAGGAGCAAAATCGCGATACTTTTTTTTTCTGTGCGAAAATAAAGTTTATTATTATTATTATTATACATTGGACCAGAACCACTTTCTCAACGACTATAGATAAATTCTTGTTGGACGTCAATAAAAAAAGACCCTTAACACCATCACGACTTTTTGCACTGGGGTTGGTCCTCTGAGGTATCACGTTAAGAAGACGGGCAATGAATATATGCCAAACACATCAAAATAGTTAAACACATTATCTACGGTAGCCTTCAATAAGCGCCGCCAACTGGAGCAGATGCATTTAAAACCAGCCAGAAAAGATGCTAAACTTCTTCAGAAGAGATCAATTGAGACTGAATGATTAAGGTTTTTTTCCACATGGACGGGTAAGCCCGTGCGGCAAGTCGACCAAAAGACTTATTGGATGTCGTTTAGGCATACTGACTCTGTTACACTTGTAGGAAGAATTGTGTGAGTTGGTCGACAGTTTCTCTAGTCTGAGTCATTAAGGTTATTCATAATAAAATATTTTCTTATTATTATTCATTGCAAATCAACTGTACAAACGAAGTTAATCAATCAAGTCCATTCATCGCATACCTAAACCATGGACAGTTATATCTTGAAATTGACTGTACTAGCTATTATTTTCGTAAAACCGTTCCAATACACGCACGCCGCTATAATACGCAGTTCATAAATAGTTTCGTTAGCGCGCTATTGCTAATTAGAATTTAGAACAATGCCCGCAATTATCAATCATGCATAAGATTTTATGGTAGGCAACAGATTCATGATGGACGACATCGATTATTCGAAGGATATGCAAACGCACGGGCTGTAATTAAACGTTAATATTCAACGTGTGCGAGCCCTTATTACATAAACTCGGTCTTCATTGATAAACGCGCGGTCGGGGTAGTAGATGACAGCCAATCGAATATCGAATTTGAACACCCTCGACAGGACAAAAGCCGCAAATTGTGAAACAGTGCCAACCGTACCCCTTACGAGCCCAAATGCTTAGTTAAATTGTAATATCATTACGTATATTGCGCGCATAGTCGTAATTATATCGATTAAATACGGAAGGACTTATAATTTTGTAATGGTATGGAGAATTTAATGACAAATCTTCTCGAAATCTATCAGATGTTGTCTTATTAATTATCAACATTAATTAATTAATATTTATGATTTGAAGGGATCGTCCTAGTAAACAAGACAAAACATAAGATACGGATTTCTAAAACTATCTCATGACGAGAGATTGGACGATGGATGATTCTATCTGCAGTGATTGGTTGGACTATTTCCATCGTTTGTTGGATTTTGATAATCCGACATTTCGGCAGTTCGTCTAGGTATAGTAGTTATACACGGGATAACGGTGTGCTTGTGAGGGTCAACAAAATCTCGACACCTCACCGGAAGGAAATGCAGAGGCCAACTAAATCGGCCCACTCTGCGAATGAAACGGTGGTGATTCCGCAGAGGCCAACTAAATTCGGCCAACTCTATGAACGGACGGTGGTGATTCTGAAGAGGCCAACTAGATCGGCCCACTCTACAGAATATTCGGGCTTAGAGCTTGTATGGGGCCAACTATATTCGGCTCTCCCGACGGACAGGATGTGTTGGCCAACTAAATCGGGTCCGGCAGTCAGGAAGGAAAGGGAAGAGAGTTAGTGAGTAAGTGGATCATTTTTCAACAGCAAAACGCGGCCTTTATATACTCTGGCCAGTACCTTTTTACGGCATGACATCATGAGCAAAAACATTGTCAAAATATACACCGCACATCAAAACTCAACATCCTACAGGTGAGATCAAAACTATTTACATATACCTATACTAGTGCAAGAAAACAATTTAAAAATAAATATTAAGTCGGTAAAATAAACGGAAATAACTTCTAAAAATTGTTTCTCTTACTACGAACGCCGGAGTTCGTTACAGTATTTTACACGTCATCAGTTATTGATCAGTTATTTGATATCCAGGCTTGGTGCAGTTACGGCATTCGATGTTGTGGCCATATACGCTGTTTCTTTTAGACAGAAGCCAGGTTTTAGCAAGAAGAGTTTGGCATGGCAGCGGGGTCCCCAGTATCTTTAGTACGACGATACCTAAAATTACCCGCAATGGAAACAAACCGAATTACCGAAGAATTCGAATTATTGAAAATCTGGATTTGCAAATCCGGCGACCAGTTTGTAATTTAGTTATATTTTTCAAGATATGAACTCGAGCTGCTTGAAAAAAATGATACACGAACAAAACAAACAACAAAATTATCAGTTTCAGATTTCAAAGAGAATTACGGTAAAAAAAATATCTACTCGACTTCGTTTTAATCAGCATATTCCACTCACACTACTCCACTTTCCAACACCGACAAACAAAAAAAATTAACATTCAGCTATAAACGGATGTTTCATATATTCATTCCTGCGTCAGATTCCCTTCGTACCGAATCATTTCACCGAAACGTATATCTGATGTATTAAAAACAGAGAAAAAACGAGACTTTAATATTTTCCGCTTACTCGTCAGCCCGACGTCGGGCGCGTGAAGCCGAAATTCGTTTACGATTTTTTTTTTGCAGCCATCAGTATTTAGACAATAAATCGCCGGGACGGGAAAACCTTCGTTTCGCCGAACGTGCGCAAAAAAAAGAGTTTCGAAATTACTTAGACTATTTATTAAACACCGCAACAACGTGCTGTCATGCCATCGCGTCGACAGCTACAGGTACGCAGGAATATGTATGACCGGAAGGATTGCATGTGTGGAATATGTGGTATATGTAGAGTATACAGGAATGGTGAAGTAGATCACAAGAAATTCTAAATACTGGTTTCAAACATTGTAAGTTTCCAAGAGACTTGTCCCCAACGTACCATTTAATTATATTTATATATATCCCCCCTTCTCCACGGTATATACCATTCGGCGTGGGACATATTTGCTCCATTCAGTTTTATTGGTTACTAGGTCACCGGTTTCCTTGCACGACAAGGTCCTGCTTCTTAAATTTTGCTCTACCCCATTATTCATATTGGCAATTTTGATACTTTTTTAATCAAGTTAGAAGATTTACTAACTTCTATGTGTAAATTTAATACAAATATCATTCTTCTAGGCCATTTTAATTTAGATGTTTGGTTAAAAATAGGTATTGCTTGAGTTTAACAGACTTGCTTAGTTCATTTAACTTACATATAAAAAATGACGAACCGACGAGAATTACCCAACATAGTGCTATTAGCATTGATAATTGTTTTCAAATATGTATTAATAATTAGCTGATCCACCAAACTCTTCGAGTTTGGTCGAACCAGCCACCTGTGGACCAGCACGATCAATAGACCTAAATTCCAGAACAGTTTCCATTTGATCGAACCGACCATTCACCTATTCTATTGATCTAAACCTTCACAGCAGCTCCCAAACGTGGAGTATTGTCCTCATTAGTACACTTGGCGTTCGAAGATAGTGAACCCTTTCTTGGAATTGTTTTAATTTCTCTATGCACTCTTGAACTGATCTGCTTCATATATTATAGCATGATTTTATTACATGAGCGGATCGTGCCTCGATATATTCACACGTGGCCAATTAATTAACCGAAATATAATCGAATTTCGAAAATAGATTTCTGTTTGACAATGGGCTGACATTTAACGTGTTGACATTACATGGATGTATAACAGAAACCATCAGAAACAGAATCGTAAATAAATTATTTCATTTAAACGTCAAAATGTGTACGCGTGCTTAATTGCTTGTTGTGTATAGAAAATTTCTATTTTAAATATTAGTAGGTACCTACCTTTAATTATCCTCCGTAATGTTTGTGTAATTTCCAAATTCATCTCCTTTTTTTAAGCGAAATATAAGAACAGAAGAATATAAGAATTTTATTGAAAAAAATAGGAATTTATCCAGATAAATACCAATATGTATCGTACGTCGCCGTCAATTTTGGCATTTGCCGGCAATAGCAATATTTCGACGTATAACTTAACCTTAAAGTGACAAATGCGGAACAGGCACGTTTAGAAAATAGCGACTTTTCAATCGGGAAGCTTTTTGGGACGTTTTGGGCGGCGTTCCAATTCGTTAGGAATTAAAAAAAAAGTGATAATTATGTGGTACGCTTTTTTGGGACACCCTGTATAAGTCAACTTAATTTTAAAATGTGCTCCTTTTATCCTCATTAACATACTGCCAATCAACATTTTTATTGATTTAACGATATACCTACAATCAAAGACGGGAGGCTTAAAGGGACACCTGTATACATATATGACATAATTTAAATTTTAGCAAAACCTAGTACACCCTACCAATCTCACTTATTAGTGATTTAGCTTCATGAAAAAGTGTTGCTGCAAGTTCCGATTTTCCAAATTTTCCCGCTTTTATCGCACTGTATACCTCTACAAAACTGAGTCAAATGCATACGTGTAATACATACCTGCGTTGAACTACAGCTTGTCCACATAACATACATACACTTTCGAAATTATTCGGAATATTTAGAGGACTTGAAACCGCGAAGATAAATCAAGCGACTATAACGCACGCATATCCGCCGCCCCCCCCCCTCAACCACCTCTTTTTACCAACCTGCAAAACGGTGTGCCGTTCATCCTCCCGTTTTATGGAAATTTATCTCTTTTAATAAAACAACACCGCTCTATTTTTTTCGCCGGCGCTTGATAAAAATGGCGTCGTCGCCGGTTTTCTCGTTACTTTTTCGTTGCCTTTTTTTTACACAGGTATGGTTTTCACATTTACGCAGGAGAGAAATGAATTTTGATTGCCGCTTGGATGGTAGATGGCAATCTAAAGCGTTTTGTACAATTTGCTTTATCCGAGAGGAGAAAAAAAAGGACGCAGTCGAGTTCGTCGTAAATAGGGAGCGTTTTATTCGAATTGTCTTAACGCAATATCATTCTAATTCGTAATATATTTCCCGCCCTTCGTCTTTCGGATAATTGAGTGGTGAATTTTCCTAGAATCATTAATAAGTAGGCGCTAGTTAATAAAAGTTGATTACATGTGCAGCAAAGAGAAGTCACAGAACTGGTATAAAAACAGGGTGTTCCCGATGTGGTTTCCAGGGTACACAAACACCAAAGGAAATGACATGCCGGATAAACTACCACATCTAGTCGATGACATGCATTTCATTGGACCAAACCACTTCTTTGACGTTTCAAAATGACATCTCCACAAGAAACTCCAAGACTGGGAAACAAAAGAAACGGTCTCCCTCAAGATAGTCAAGACCTTACTCTGATAATTACGCATGCGCCAAAACTTCATCCTGGTAGAACGACCAATTGTTTTTTCTCTGAAAAAAATTATTGGCCAATGTGCAATATTGGGCAACTTAATCATTGCGGAAAACGACTGCATTTAATACATGGACATATATAAACCAAGATATCGAATATGCACACAATTCAATGGTTGGCATATCAGAGATTTAAATTGGGATTGGAATTGATCGACCAACCACCACATTCATCAAACTTTACGCCTTTTAGAAGTGACTCGTAAATGGAATGAATTACCGGAGACGTTTGTATGTCTCTCTAATCTACCTTGTGCGGCAAACACGCTTACCAATGTCCAAAGACTTACTTTCTGCAGTAACACGTCAGCCATGCTTGCCACATCGATTACAAACATATACATAGACCATTCTTGGGCTACCTCCACTGCAGTTAGGATTGCGATCCGAGACACTGATTAAACTGTAGTAAACGCAAAGACACATACAACTTCGAAAGAGTGGAAAGATTTAAGTACCTCGGAGTGACAATCACCACGGACGGTAATGTTACAAAGGAGATCAAAGAAAGAACTCAAGCCACAAATTGATATATGTATAACCTCAATAATATCATGAAGTCCAAGAGCATATGGCCTCTTCCACGACCCAAACACTAACCAATCCCGACGAAGAACCAAACTCGAAGTGAAGCGGATCTACAATACCAGCGACGTTGTTCAGGAAATCAAATCACAACGACTGCGGTAGGTAGGCCACGTATGTACATAGACTTACTGACAGGGAGACCCACGTATGTGACGGAAGGATATCCTCTGGTCGGATATCACCGCAATGGTGCTATCCAGCTTCCGAACTCTTATGGGCGACCGAATAAAATCGAAGGAAGTTGTGCACTCAGCCAGAACCCAGCTTGGGTTGTAGTGCTACCAGAAGAAGAAGATGCTAATGATTCACTGTTAAGGCGGAAGCCACAATGACACCTTCACTTAGATCGAACAAACGAGTCCTCCGTCTGTAAGGTCAGATAACAGTAGTGCATTATCAGATTCTTCAGTTTCAGTGCAGGTTTCAATGCGCTTCACGCTTCAGCTTGGAGACCGAAATAATAGTAATTAGATGTTGCACAAGGAGCATTTCGGATTGTCTCGCTGACTAGGTAGCAAACAACCTCTTGCAGATCCTGTACCAACGTATTGGAGTTTCTGTAGTTATCTACATCATAATTTTGGTCAAGTCTGCGCTAGTCCCCAAGCACTGCTCCTTTTGGGCGAGCTGTAGACCATGAGTAAAAAAAAGTTAAAAACAGATTTAAACGTCTTAATAAAAATTGGTACAAAAATAGGTAATTATGCAAAGTTCAAAAATGGTTGCATAAATAATATTTTTTGTGAGTAAGAGGTAGGTGAATAAATAATAACAACACAGACCTAAGAAAAAAACTTCATTTAACAATTTTTAACGAAAACTAGTTAATCCCACCAGCACTAAAGTTCAACGCAATGTTTCTATAATATCAGCAGTAACACTTAAAACCGTACGACCATTTCCACGTTAACTTGTCTGTTACATTCACGTTAGATTATTATGCTTTATAATTATCAATTTAATTACACTAAGCACTTGAAAAACACACACTTTTAAACTGTAACGCGCTTGACGTGGCAAATATCCGCGCAAGTATTATTAGTTTTATCTGCGGAATGCTGAATTCAATTTAAATTTCTGGTTTCGAAACGAACACAATTCTATTTCTAGTTCTTGTTTTTTTATATCTTTATTACTATCTTCTATTATAGGCTTCGCATCTGATCTGCAATCAAGCTATTAATAGTCTTCAAGGGAATATGGAAACTTGACAATAGGTGCACACAATCTGGGAAGAAAAGAAACAAAAACAGAATATAAAAATATATACAACCAAACATATAAAACAAAACAATAATAAAGTCATAATGAAAAATAGGTGTACAACATGTGGTGGAGCAACTATCAACGCAATATTACATTGATAATATGTTATACATACATACTCTACGTAAATATAAAAAGGTCTGAGATATATTACATTAGATAATTACAGTTTAAACAGAGCCGTAATGACTACAACATGTGTGCAATACACGGGTAAAATATCGCTTAATTGTAGGGCGCCTCTGATTCGACGATAAAAGCACAATTTGTACGCGTTCTCCTACAATTTCATACGCAAAGATATCTGATTCAACAAGTTATTGTGGCATTTATTCCGAACAGCGTCTCGCTTCAGAAACGAAGTAGGTAAAATGGTAATTTTTACTGAAAATAGAACGGAATATGTTACGCTGTGAAATATACAATTTGACACCAATTAGA
Organism: Popillia japonica; assembly: GCA_004785975.1. Lineage (NCBI taxonomy): Eukaryota > Metazoa > Arthropoda > Insecta > Coleoptera > Scarabaeidae > Popillia > Popillia japonica. The sequence goes on from SMLS01073636.1 coordinate 42,594, forward strand.
ATCTTTTAAATGTCAAGACTATATTATCAAAAACACGCATTTTTCTGGTTCTTTTTGTAATATTCCTTTCAACAATATTTCAACCGTAGACTATAAAGGGATCATGTTTGTCAGCAGATTCCTCCGATCTGGTGCTATTATTATTTGTTTATTACTTTATACCACAAAAGCAAAGAGCAATGACAAAAAGTATTTAAATTGTGATACAACACTACGCACACTACTGGTCCTATTAATTCGACCGCGTATCATAATAGTCCGACATTGTTTTAAGAAGCGTGGTTGTTGTTTATTAAAGTAAATGATTTTACAGTATTAAAAACTGAAAATTTATAGTGGTTGCAGAGTAATCTGTATATTTCGTAATGCAAATAAAGGTAATTGAGTCAGAAAGTGTTAGCCGGTTAAGAATTTGAAAACTGCACTCTCATCTGATGAAGGGTTCTTGCCTATTTTCCTTCTTCTCCATCTAAATAAGCTATACAATTAATTTTATACCCCTCACACTACTATAGTAGAGGAAAGCACGGTAAGACTACGCGATCACTAAGAGTACGCATTGTAAATGCAGTATAACTCGGTTATAACGTACACGGTTATAGCGTACTTACCTTCAAGGTCCCGGCTAGGTTCTATTATGTTTAATGATATACTTTTTTTATATAACGTACTCATTTATAACGTACTTCTTATATAAAGTACTTATAATCTGGGTAGTAGTCATATGCTTAATTCGTGTATAACGTACTAACTTCTCCGAATAATGAAATATGATACGAGAATTTCCCGGGTTTTGTGCAATCACAGTACACAGCCGAAGCTTTGAGCGGAACATTAAATTACTGTGATGTCAGTATTAGATATTATTCATAGACAGTTACACATGCTCTTTCTTATAAAATATCCGCCGAAAATAACAATAAACTGCACCGTGAGGCTTTAACTGTTCAAGCAAAAGTTGACATTATTAAAGTTGTGGTGGTTCAAAACAGTCTGAAATTTGCAGCAAACAGTCCATGAAAGAAACTATTATTTCCAGTTTTAAAAATAAAAAAAAAATCTAGCATCTTACAGTTTATTATAAAGAAACTCCCCCCTCTCCCCTCCACCATCCGACAGGACGTTAATAGAGCTTTGATGCAGTGGTTTGCACATCAACGAAGTGCTAATAACATGTAACTACATACTTTACTTGAGTGTTCAGTTTTATTTTTATAGCGTATGTACTTCTGATAAAACGTACCAAAATCGTCAGACCCATCGAGTACGTTATAACCGAGTTATACTGTAGTTTCTTTCGCGATTTACGAATTTTAATACTTGTACTATGTTTATAGCTGTGTAGTTACTTGTTCCTATCGCAAAGAAAAATTTAGTTTCAAATAAGGCGTAGTTTAGTATACCACTAGGTTTTTTTATTTCTGAACATATAACGTTAACATGCGTTATGTTCAGTTTTAAAATGGATCGATCAATGCAAGTCAATGCGCTCTTTTAAAAATAAACATTGAAGTGCGTCAAGATTGTATTTGAATAAAACTAGATTATCACTTCGTTATTAAAATATTCCAATTGAACACAATACTAGATTAATACGTTTAATTTCGTTGAAAATCGAGCAGACAAATACTACTGTGGTAGTGCCAAAGCCATCGACCACAATCAAATGACACATCTAATAATATTTTTAGGTTATAATACAGGCTAAACGATAATAAAAAGCCTGTACAGCATTTTTTAAGAAATTGGGATTCAATGCATTCAATGCACATGCAGTGAGTATGTGATCCCCTAAGTTCTTCAATACATTCTATCTGTATTTTATTATAAGTGTTGAGTGAGTTGAGATAACCTCAAAGAAAAAAGCCGTTTGGCGACAAGTCAGACTAGCGCAAAATTCAGTTCTCAGTGTCAAATTTGTAGAGTTTGTACTTCGTTTTAAATATCGAAAACTTGGAAACATTAAACTGTTGAGCTATATATCGCAGCGAGGTCACATGACTCTCTTCAGAGTAACATAGTATCGCTAATTCCACTTACTCTGTAATTACATAGGTACCGTTTGTCTTTTTTTTGTGCAAAGTCCCTATGCAAACATCATAATAATATTGTAAATAGGTAGTTCCACCAATCGATGGTATTGATCTGTCTAGATAATTTACTTGAAATAGATCTGTGGTGTACATATTTGCAATAAAAATGTACTGAAATACATACAGCCGTGGCCAAAAGTATTCGCCACCCTTCACAGCTCTGATTACAAGAAGTATGTAAGAAATAAAATATTTCTTTTTGTACATATTTTTTGTCATGTGTATACACAACAAATATTAATATTGGGAGGATCCTCCATAGGCTTTTGTGACTTCACGAATCCATCAAATGCAGACACTGCAATTCCTCGAGCTTTTGCGACAATCCAATCGCATTCTACTTGCGTTAATTTACAAGCTTTAGGCATCTTTTGTTACCCAATAAAATTATACTGCACAAAAAAAACCGCAAGTACAATATTTTTTCTCTGACATTTACAACTTACAGTTATTTCCTTCAGAAATATTCAAAAATAACCACCAAAAATAGCGTATAACAAGTCTTCTAGTTAATTCAGTATCTAGCATATTTCGCAGATATACAATAATGTTCATACAACTTGATTTTTGGGAAAGTGGCGAATACATATGGCCAGTGGCAGAGAAAAAATATTGTACTTGCGGTTTTTTTTGTGCACTATAATTTTACTGGGTAACAAAAGATGCCCAAAGCTTGCGAATTAACGCAAGTAGAATGCGACTGGATTGCAGCAAAAGCTCGAGGAATTGCGGTGTCTGCCTTTGATGGGTTCGGGAAGTCACAAAAGCCTATGGAGGATCCTCCCAATATTAATATTCGTTGTGTATACACATAACAAAAAATATGTATAAAAAAATTCTTTTATTTCTTACATACTTCTTGTAATCAGAGCTGTGAAGGGTGGCGAATACTTTTGGCCACGGCTGTATAATATTAAACTTTATTACTCGTAATTGTCGACATATGATTGGTTATGCTCATGCTGCTAATGACAGTTAAAATGGGAGCCTAATTCTGCAGGTTTACCTTTTTTTTCTTTATTAATATTTCAAATTTGACAACTGACAATTGCTTGGCATTAGTATTATCAAAGAGCTCCACCTTCTACCGCTGCTATCACACGATCCCCTAATGAAATGTTTGCAGATCAGTGGATAGGTCTATTTGGCCTAAACGCTTGACCACCACACTTATGCCACACTTGCATGACTTATCGCTAAATGATTTTTCTTTGGGGTTATCGCTAGTCTAAAATGTATAATAATATAGATAGAAGATATTTAAGAACTAAGTGATCCCATACTCACTGCGTGTAATGCATTGCATCTCAGTATCTTCAGAAACACTGTGCAGGATTTTTGTTATCGTTTAGCCTATTGTTTAGAACGTGTAGAAGGTGGTCACTTCGAACATGCTTCGAACAATTACTCTCATATGTTTTCATTTACCCAATGGTTTTGTTTGACGCTATTTGTACACAGTGATATTTGTACTTCTATAGTAAATGACCTGTTATCTGGTGATTTGACCAGATATTAAGCTAACTCAATAATTAAAAAATTGTAGTTAATATAGTTTCTCCTCTACTGTACTGACATAAAATATAAACTCTATTATAACCTAAAAATATTATTAATTGTGTCATTTGAATGTGGTCGGTTCGACAACGATGGCTTTGGCACTAATGTTATTCACAGCCACAGTAGTAATTCTCTGTTGGATTTTTAACGAAATTAAAAGTATTAATCTTGTATTGTGTTTAATTGGAATATTTTAATAACAAAGTGATAATCTAGTTAATTTATTCCGATAAAATTTCGACGAACGTTTGTTTTACCAAAGGGTGCATTGATATGCATTGTATAACAATGCATTGACTTGTCTATTTCAAAACTGAACATAAAACATGTTAACGTTATAACTATGTTCAGAGATAAAAAAACTCACAGTATAAAGGAATGTATTTGAATTTCGACCATTTTCATATAATTTTTCTAATTTAATAGTTTTGTAATAATTGTATGATGCACCATTTCGCGGGTACATTACCGATATAAATTTTGTAGGTTATGGTTGTAGATTGAGAGTAGGTAGCACGGGTGGTTCTTTCAAATTTGAAATTTCGGGCAAGTTGTGCGCGCCTCTGCGAACAGTCTGGTAGAACGAAATATTGTATTTTTGCCAAGTCATAGTAGGCTTTATATTTAAAGCAATTATAATCAAACGTCAAAAGAGGTTTTGATATGAAATATGAGTCAATTTTAAAACTTGTATTCTAAAAATTTAGTCTTCTCGTTCTATCGGGTTCAATTGTGAGGAAGATTGTGGGCATACCTTAAGTAATCTGCAATCTTTTATGACTGCTATTGAACCTAAAAGTGCTAGGACTTGTGCATTGGATAAGAACGAACTAGAAGCTCCTTCTCTAAATGTTCCGATTAATGAAGAAATTGATTTTAATTATCAAGGTGTCACCTATGTCTCTGGACTCTTCCAAAAAAAACTTAATTTACCCGATTGTGAGGTTAGTAAATCTTCTTTATTCTCTGCTAACGTAGAACCTCATCATACATTTGCAATGTTTAATGAATTTGGTGATTCAAATAATCTTCTATATCCCACTTTTAGTTTGGTATTATATGTTAATAACATTTACTATAGGATGGTTGTTTTGCTAATATCATTTGGTCATTTAAATTCTATTTAGGAGAAAATGTTGGTAACTTTGCGGAAGGTTAGCTTTTCATGGTATGCTTGTGTTAATTCAGATAATCAAACTTTGGTTCAAGAACAGCTGTTAAATATATCTACGAGTTTAATTATTAGGAAATTTTATGATGATATTTGCCGGCCTTCTACTGACAGATCTGTTAATTGAAACGCAAGAAAAATTGGACAGCTGATGCATTTGTAGAGGGTAAGACATTTCTAGTCTTTTGTGTATATGAAGAATTGTCCTTACGTGATGTAGTTGTTTATTAGAATTTCAGTTTATTTATTGTTATGAGTATATAGTTTATTTTATTTTTTCCAGGCTATTGTTTAATTTATTAATGTATTTTTATTACATGCGAGAGAATGTTATAGTATTTATATACATGTCATTTATTGAATTTTAAATATTTATTTTTGTTAGAGTTTAACTTTATTTTTTCCAGATATTTTTATTTATACACGTAAATAGGTATCTGTAATTTCTATATTTATAGATATGTATATCGCACTGATGAGATCCAACAAGATCGAAACACGTATTTAGAGTATATTTAGAACCACAAAAAGCATTGTACTAATTTAAAAGTACCGCCATCGCCGTTGTTTACAAATTTAGTACTACCAGACTACCACCAGGGCGGCGCTTGCGTACGGGTCTAATTTTTAGCGTGGAATGCGTCACTCTTATATGATATGCTCCTTGGTAAGTAGACAAACAGCAATGATCCCAAAATTAAAATTAGGGAATCGCAGTCTGAATGTCGGTGTTGCATGTGCAATACAGATTGGATACAATGTAAATACTGTGAGAAATGGTACCATGAGGATTGTAGAGCATATGGGAGACTAGGAGAATTTTGTTGTGATCAATGCAGTGATGAAATTGGGTAGAACGTACGCGAATACTAACATGAAATTACATGAAAAATAACGGTCATTGTAAACGTCACATATGCGTACTATTAGACTTTACAGTGCGTACTCTTTGCTGACATGCCTTCCAAGAGTACGCATTTGAAACATATTATTCAGAAATACGAACAATCAAATTTGTAACGAGCTAATAATAATTTAAAATTATTTCTTATATATGTATAGGTATGACGGTTTTATTTTTACTCATATATTTTTTAAGTTTTTGATATTTTTCTCTTTTTACCATTTTTCGCCACATTTTTGATATTTTTAAAAATTTTTCACGTTTAATTCTTGTGCATTTTTGATGTTTCTTTTTACATTTTCGATTTTTTTTAATATTCTTCACGTTTTTGACGTTTTCCAAATGTCATTTCTTATATTTGTTTTGATAGTTTTTACTTTTTTCCCGTATTTTTTACTTTGTTATATTATTTATATTTTTTGACGTTTTACATAAAACAACAGTGTATATATTTTACTAAAAGAGCGTAACCATAACGATAGGTATAGAGATAGTACACAGACTTTAATATATGCAGTAAAAAATGGAAAGAATAGAATATAATATGCTTATGCATGCATATGGTTTTTATCCCTGAAAACCATGTTCCACCAACCGACATTTTTGTAACTTTAACAGGTACTTAATAGCTGACTAATGAACAAATGAGACATATTTTTTTTGTTAGGTGTCATTTTGGGGGTTAGTATAAAAACCACGCCAGAGAAATATATTTCCCGTTTTTCCCGGTTTCCAATACCATAAAAGTTCTAAAAAAAATAATATAATTAGTTTATGACTGGGCAAGTACGATTCAGATTTCATAGATATCTTGATCTATCAATATGTTCTGAAGAAATGTTACATTAAAGATTGCCACCCCCATTACTCTTACTATAGGAGTTAGAGATATAAAATTAATTGTATAGCTTATTAAGATGAAGAACAATAAAATCAAGGTAAGAACCCTCAGATGCGAGTGCAGTTTTCATATGCTTAACCGCCTAGGCCCTTTACATGTTTACATCTAGAGGACTTCTAGATATTAGAGGGGACAAAATAATATGAAGAGCTGTGAAAGGGTTTTTTTGTATTATTATACCGGCGGTCTTCCATTTCCATGAATTATAGCTTATATCTGACGTGCAAATGTGACATACAGCATAAGTTCCCATTCAAATTGCAAAAAAAATCCCTAATTCAGAAAGTGTTCTTGGATGAAGGAATCGATTGCGCAGCTTGTTTTCCAAAATGCCCCATAAAGGTTCAATTATATTGAGATTAGGAGACTGCGGTAGCCACCTGAGGTGCTATAATTCATCGTTGTGTTCATAAGACCAGTCTTGAGCAATTCCCTCAGACATCATCATGGAAGACTGGTTGTTTATCGACCAGTTTGGACTATTGGGTGAAGATGGTTGGCCAGAATACGGACAAAATCCTCTTCTGCAACATGGCCAATCAGCACAACAAGCAGCCAACACCAAGGTGTTATATCGCATCCCAGATCATCACTAAACCGCCACCATGCTTATGTGTACACCAAAGATAGTCAACTTGATAGGCTACTCACTGCATTCTCCAAACTTAAACACCTTCACTGGTCGGGAATAACGAGAACGATGTCATTGTCCCATTGTATGAAACTGCTTCCAGTAGATGTGAGGACATCTCAAATTTGTCAATCAAAAATCTGAGATGCTGTGATCAATACCCTTCTATCTCTGTCATTCAACTTCGACGACCACTGTTGTGCTTTTTCGATGATGATTTTCCGTATTTCAAATACTGACATTACAGTCGACACTGTACTTTTCCCAACACCTAGCACGGTTACCGTTATCGTTACTAAAGGTCCAGCAAGCCTGGCCCCAACAATCATGCCTCTTAAAATCAGAAAGGTCATAACGCAATTTTAGCACAGACAAATATTTCGCATCCTACTTCTATTACTGCTAGTAGCAAACAGATGTGTGTACTTTCTTATCCGCTAGGTGGCACCCTTTACCGTTAGACGGCAGAAGCATACGAGAAGATTCTTTCGAGTGCTATTTTATTCACAAGTGTTCATATTGTTTTGCTCAACCCTTATACTGTTTACTTTAATTACTGTATAAACATTCTTCTGTGGATATGGTAATTAGTGCTTGTCATACAAAAAAGTAGGTCAAACTTTTTTAAAATGGTTAAAGGAAAGCCTACTTCACAAGAAAAACGTGCTCTTATATCTAATTACACTTCGCACAGGTTATCAAGGACATCAAAATAGTATTATGGACGGATGAATCCAAATTCGAGTTTTGCGAGGGGTTCAAAGACCGAATGATGATTGTGTTCTTCCAATTATTAAACAAGAAAGAGCAGCTTCCAAACTAATTAGACGTTGTTCTAGTTATGCTTTATAGTATGGCCACCAGAAACTCAAAACAGTAACCCCATTGAGCTCTTGTCGAATTAATTGGATAAAAGAATCCACAAAACCTGTCTAAAGTCCGCAACTAATACCCGGAATGTCTTGGATATATTTTCATTTGGGCATTTTAGAAACGATATTTAATTAATAGGGACTGTGCTCTAAATTTCTTCCAGTAACTCCGTTTCACTAAACTATAAACTAATGTTGACGTATACACGTATACACATCCCGTATTTTACCAACTAATTCCGTAGAACACTCGTTTTTACTAAAAAATCGGAATTCCTTCCCTTCAGACAAAACAAAAAATACCTGCATTCGTTTACTACAAAAGTTAAGAGTTTATACCTGGAGTGTCACATATTAAGTACCATCCTCGAAATCTTTCCAATTACTTGTTTGGTATAGTCCGCAACCTTACTTATTAAGACAATAGAATTGTACATAATTATGACGTGAAAGCCTTTTCGATTACTATTGTTAGATATTATGACTTTTATATAAAAACAAAAAAAAAGAACAAAAAACTTCTTTTATATGAAAAATCCAAACGCCCCAGTATAATGCTGCTCGTCCTAAGCGGAGATAAAGTCTGAAGGGAAGTTTGTTATTGTCAGGGAATTTTCCGTTCGTTAAATTGTTTGTCGGGAAATTTAACCTTCGGAGAATTTTCCTGTGACTTGTTGTCGGGGAATTTTATACGATATGCACCAGAATTGCCGAAAGGAGCTCCAAAATACTTACATATTTCTGATATGGGATACATTAGGTCGGCATTATTTTTGCAATGCCTGTAGCATTTTATGGAAAATAAAGGTTGCGGTTGCATAGCAAAATTCTAGACATTATTATTTGCCATGAAAGGCTACCCAGCCTTCCGACGCACTGTAAGCAACCAAGAAGCATACAAAAGAACAACTACACTAGGAGTTACCGAGAATACTTTTAAAACTGTTGGTATTCTGTCTGTTAATCGCCATATTTTTCAAAGAGCCTAAAGCCTTAAGTTTTCCCGAGCTATTGGTTTGAGGAGTAAAACCGAAAGACTCGCAAGAACACTTATATGGGGATCGATTGATAGGAAAGTACAAGCAAAGGAAAGATTATAAATAGTAAAAAAGCCCAAATAAAAGAGCAAAAATTTAATTAGGTTAATTGTGTAGATTTTGAACAAATTGATTTCTTTATTTTATTTTTTTGCACTGATGAATTCAATGATGTAAACTGTCGATACTAACGTCCGAGCAAAAAAGATTGAAGCATGCTGATCCTCTATTTGTTTCTAATTTTATCGAAACTATCTTCTAATTAGACCTTTACCCATAATGCATTTGAATTTTTTCTTGTCAAGTAGTGTATTTGTTAGTGTATCAGTCTGACATTTTGTCTGTTAGGTTATGTTGATTATTCCTGCGCCTATTGCATTAAATGTATAGTAAGAATATCAGCTTACGAATTTGGAAAAAACTTAATTAAAAAACTTGGCCAATTTAGCCAACATAACGACAACAGTTTTACTGAAAATATATTCGAATATTCATTATTCGTTCTATGTCACATCAGTCAAAATATGTCAGTCAAAATGACAAGTGGATGAAATACATATTTTATGACAATCCAAGTTTAGAATTAGGTACATAATTACAATTTGTCTTTATATAAATCAAACCATAAATCGAAAGATCATCGAAAATCAAGTCTTCTAGCAATCTCGGTTATAAACATATTACCCGCCAAATGGCCTAACACCAATCGATAACTAATAGGTTTAATCAATAATATAATAAGTATGTTTTCTTCCTTTATTTATTTGTTTTTGATAGCAAATATCGAAGTGATTATGCGAAATAATTTTCATAATATTCGTAAGTGCCTATTTTAATAATCGCAAACCTCATTAACTATAAGAGAAAATAAAATTAGGGATCCTTTTTTTTTCTCAAACGCTTCAGTAATCCTGTCTAAAAATAGTGACTAGAAATAAAAAGTATGACGTATAATTATTGTTTCCGCAAAAAAAGATTCGGTAACGATTAGAACGCAAATTAATTTGCTCAAAGATAAAACGATTTTTTGCCTTTACGAACACGAAAACTAATCAGGCTTACTGCTCCCGTACTAATTACACGATAAATTAGGAGGGGACACGGAGATTTGCATAATGACATAATTAAATCAAAATAACCTCAATCAATAAGTAAGGCAATAGGTCCGTTAGGAAATGTATGGGATACCGGGATAAGTATACATTGACCGGGCGGCTAAATCGCCGAATTTGCATTACAGCACTAGCAGTAGCATATTTGCAGTTCACATAAACAATACCAGCATATTCGCACAAAAAAAAGATCGATAGCAACGAGGAACAAGCTAAAAATAATAAATTATGTAGGTTTATCTGTAGGACCGACAAATAATTCTGTTCTGATAAGTATTTTCGTCCAATGTCAACGGTAATATACGGGGAACTAATCGAACTGACCGACTTGAGGCGGAAAATAGCGGGTTTAATTCAATTTTCCGGAGGAAAAGTGAAATTTTCACTGGGTTAGTAGAGATAACCTACCTTTGTATATCGGTCCGGTACACAGGTGTGAAAGTAGTATAGGAGTTAGCGCTCTGGTGCGGTATTGTTTTGGATTTTTTGACGATAACACTACGTGTTCAGCCCTGAATCCGATGTCCTAGCAAATACACGCCACTAACACATACCACCATCCGAATTCGATGTACATGTTAATATTAAAACGTGAAAAAACGCGATATTTTTGTACACAAACAGAACGTACTGTCAAATGGAATCCATGACAGCTCGGCTTGTTTCTAAATGCGCGCGCATAATCGACAAGCGCGATATTAAACTTGGGAATATTTAAAATATCACACCGGAAAAAAAATCATATTTTGATTGGAAAAATTGCGTAATTCGATACATAATACGAATTTAATACGTGTTTATATATTTTTCCTCCAATATATTTCAAAAGTTGTAGAAATGAACTGAATCTCATTTTAATTAAGAAGAGTTAAACGAACAGCTTCAAATTAAACAAAAATCTGAAAAAATCTCTAAAAATTTCGTATTATATTGCTGATGAGGTAGGATTAAATATTGGTTTATTTTATTTAGTATCACATTTCTATACTCCCCCGCAAACCAATTTTCAAAAACTTTTTAACTGCTCACTGAAAGTTAGCTTATATGATGATTGAGGAACGGCTAACATCAAACATAACCTATTATAACCGCTATAACTATAGGCGAATTTTTGCGAACCAAATATGTACATCCAAATATTTATGTAAGTACCTATATAAAAAGCGTTCAAATAAGCTTTGCCTCTAGTAGGCCATTCCTTTAAAAACGTATGATTATTAATAATTTAAATTTGCATTAGTTGTCAATTTGACAGATGCATACCTAGTTGACAAAAATTGCTTTGTAATTTAAAACTGATTTAACATGGTTTTTACTATACAACACAAATCGTTCATGCTAGAATCTTATTTTCGAAACGGACGTAAGATTGACGGACAATGGCAGTATTCTCTTCAGGATTGTTTAGAAGAATTTAGAAATGAGTTCCCTAACTTCATTTTTGATTATGAAAGATTAGCAGCATGCTGTAGCAGACATATGGTACTATGGGCATTTGTGCACTTAAAGATTATAGTTTAGTTTACCCAGTTAAAGATGTCAAATTTTTTATTTGTTTTAACTGATTTATTAATTTTCAATGTACATCCAAAATAGTAACAATATGTTAACGACGGACTTTAATATTCATTCTGATGTAAATAATTATGGATTACATTTTTTGATGCAATTGCTTGGTACTTACTTTGACTGGTACTGTGCGAGTTATTATCCTACATTCGTTTTAAGTAATCTAACTTTTACTTATGTGTAAAACTTATTACATGGATTGTTGTAGGATGTAGCCGTTATGACTAGATAAGTGCAAGTGTATACTGCAAATCTACTGAATTTGTAGAATTTTGTTTTTTTTATGTCACTAGATTGGTTGCTTTCTTGCAACAACGAATCCCATTGCCTAGTAGTTTACTTTTATGGTTTTTATCCAGCTGCATCTTCTTGTAACTTTTTAAAAATATTGGTTATGTTGACCATCGTATTTTAATGAGACAACTTAATGCTTATTGCAGAGTTGTAGTCTCTCAAGGGCTTTATTTTTGAGCCCATTTTTATTTGTACTATTCAGTCAAGGTATTATAGGGCTCCCAGTGTTAGTCTTTGGAGCAAGATGTCAAAACATTTGTCTGTGTTGGCAACAGCGTTTTGATAAACAAACATAATATGTCTGGCATTTATGGAGGTGTGGCTTATTGGTTTAAATGAAATTTAGGCAATCGAGTTCAGTGGAAGTTTGTTTTAGAGATCTCCGCATTTATTTTCGCCGATAATTCACTCCAACATCAAACTATCATTATACGCCTGACAATTTGTTTGCAGTTTTTTGTCTGCATCATGCGCTAGCTCTGAACCAGTGTGGAATCACATATTACGTCATAGAAAGTTGCTCTAAAGTAGTGTTGGTGCAACACAAGTTCTTCTAGTGAAGGTGTTACAAGAGTGTTGCTGACAGTTAATTTTTTTGTAATTCTTGAAAATTGAATATTAGAAAAACAGGTGTTTAATTTATCTCAATATTTGCAACACTAATAAACTGATTATGATAAAATAGTTTAATACCAAAACGAATCATTTTGTCAAACTGGTTATAAAATGTTTTATTAATATAGGATGTCATGAAAAGAAATGTTGAAATAGGAGTGACACGAAAGAGTACACGATACTGTTTGTAATTCTTTTATGTACCAATAACAGACATACTCGTATAAATATCGTTAGAATACGTTTAAAACTTAATATAATATACCTAATAAGCACGAGATTACACTGCAAACTTATCAAATAAAAAGCACTCTATTTCTATAGGTATTCTAAGTATAGGTACTATATACCCACTATGTTTAACCTCGACCATATTACGGAAAAGCTGTACTACCTACACATGGAAAAATTCTATCTGATATTAAAATTCACATTTATGAAGGAATACTTAAAGGATCGGAAAATACGGAGTTGAAAAACCAGTATTTCGTAGACTGTAATCTACTACATTGATCGCAGTCCATACTGGGTTTGTATGAACGTCGTACAATATTCGTTCTTTTACAAACCGGCTACAAACCCACTTAATCCGATTTCATTCTCACGCGAATTAGAATAATTCGGTGTTACAACGGTTTTAGCTGTTCTTCTCGACGAATACGGTTACGGATTCCTATTTCTTCCTTGTTCTACTCCACAAACACAGAAAGCCCAATATATGAAAAACTAAGCATAAAAGGAACATGTTCCATAGATTTCGGGATAAGTGCTCTTTGGAGAAGCTGTATTTTTCGAGAATTTGCGCGCCATCCGTTAAGCAAGGAATATCGGGATCGATTGTCTCACAAGCTGGAAATAAAGCATGACAGTGTTAGTATATGTAATAAGATACAGTCAGCGCCATGAATGTTTGTAGTTAAAGTATTTATGACATACGCAGTGTTGAAACAAATTCAGGTATACCAATTGTGTTTGCAATGAACTGCGTGAAGTAACAGTTGAGGTTTTCGAGGTTATGAACATTTTCAATAGATTTTCTTTTATGCTTTTCCTTGAAACTTAAATTTTTTGTTAAAATTATAAGGGCATTTAATTTGGAGGATACAACTAACAGCATTATATGTAAATAATAAACAATATAAAGCAAACAGCAAATGTCAAGAACAGTATTTTTTGTGGTTTTGTGAGGTTACATGCACTGCGGTCGAAAACGATCTTGCTCTTCAGTAACGCATTACGCGACTATTATGTTTGTCGCACTTAAGCTAGCTCATTGATACGTAATGAATGACGAACGTATCTCCTTAAGTACTGAGACATCCCTGTGCATACGTATGTATCCGATTTTTGTGTGTGTCATGTCTTCACGACAACAATGACTCAGCCAACAAAAGCTGTTTCATTGGAAAAGAATATAATCAGGTAATCATGACATACACCAGAGCTATAATAGTCTCACTTCTGTCAACAGTCTTTAAAATAACAGTGGAGGCTAGCACAATTAGGTATCTCAATCCTATACTAACTGGTTTGGCTTTACCAGTAGTAGATTACCTTGCATAGGTAAAATATTTTGGAAGTAGGAAGCATGAAAGAGGCAAAAGAAGGAGTTTCCTGAAACGAAATAAGATGTAACAGAGTTAGTGTACAGAAATTGTGAAGAAATGGCACAAAACTGGATAAAGAAAAGGCTAATGCATCAATGCCTTAAGCATAGCCTGTTTATCAAAATGGGACTATAATTTATAACCATTATCACCCTAAAAAAACCACTATTGATCTGATTGATGTAAAACAATTAATAGTAAATAAATATGAAGATTAGCGTGTTCAAATTTTGAATAATAAATAAATGTAATGTTTGTACCTTCAGTTTTAGGTACAAGTGTATGTGTTTATTTTAGTTAACTTACTAATATTAGTCACACCATCCCATTGAATGACAGTTAATATCTCAGTAGAATACATTAACCACGATAAATATTTTGTCCAGGAAATTATATCAGGTAAAGTGCTGAAATGTGATTAATGAAGCATTTAATAACTTATTTCATATATGAACTATACCTAAGCTGTATGAATATCCCAGAGGTAACCATTAAGACATAATCGAAAGGAACCAACCAAGCCATCGCATTCGGAACAGATTCAAACGCACTGGAGAAAAAGATTCCTAAAAATTGATTATTACAGTATACAAAATTACTAAAACAAGAAAAATAGAGATATAATCACCACATGACGATGCTACAATCATAGTTAATATTGCTGATACATTCGACATTAGGAAAGCGTACATTGTAGGCCGTAAACCTGCCAGCCAGTAGGTTATTGTCACAAATAATACGGGTTCTAATATAAGTCCAGGCAGCTAAAAGTATTTTTATCGCTTTAAAATTAGAAAACATTGTAAGTCCAATAAAATTAATAAAATGACAATATTCAGGATCTATCTGTATAATAGAAATAACAACAGAGCAAAAGATTGCAAATTCCAAGCCTCCGTGGCGCAATCGGCTAGCGCGTTCGGCTGTTAACCGAAAGGTTGGTGGTTCGAGCCCACCCGGGGGCGCTCCAACATTTTGCACTCTCTATATACTAGTTAGAATAACAGAAATTACCATTGCTAAATTTTTTGAAATGTAAAACAGTCCTGCTGGATATAATCCTGATCTATATTCTCTCAGAAACAAAGGTAAGTCTTCGGGAAACGCTGCTAGTACTGAATACATTGGTGTAAAAGTATTTTCCGTAACCAAGAGGAATAGTGTTCCTTGAACCGATTGTATTCCGTTTTGTGTGAGAGCATCCGTACCCAAATAACACAATCCAACCATTATTGCAATCGCCTAAAATGTTTACCATATGTAATTTACTCGTGAACTATTATGAAAGCTTACTATCTTTTGCAGAATTCTAAGAGATTGTACAGATGGATTCCTCAAAATATCAATGAAGCTTCGATAAGTTAACCAATACAATTTAGTCCAACAGAAGATGTCTTTGCTAAAATTTAATTAAAAACAATTTCATAGTTTAATAGATTGCAATTTTAAGCTTACAAGTTTGTTCTAACTATGAAGCTGGAATGCTGCAAAGATGAAAAGTATTGCAAATTATGAGAGAAAAGTTTTAAAAATATTTGTGTGTGTGTTCTTACTTCACTAGCACGTCCCATGTGGAATTCGTATTGGACTACTACATCGACTTCTTTGGCGTAATCACTAACTGTAAATTGATTGCAAATTGTCTTTATTGTTTGTCTACTTGAATCCTCAAATCCAGGGGAAACTGCCAGAGTTCTGATGAAGAAATCAGCAGGATTGTAGTTGTTTGGGCATCTGCATCCTAATCTGTATTAGAAGGAGTATCAAACATTATGATATTAATTTAACAAAAATGTTGCAAAATCAAATAAAATAGTAAAAACTGATATATTTCCACAATAAGGTTACAAAAAAATACATTCCTTTGAGGTTTTATTAATGTTCACCATTGAAAAATTGTCAGGTAATGGGTCCTAATGCAGGGAAATGACTGAGGACCGTCACAGGGAAACTTTTTGAAATATATTGAAGATACGAATGACTAGTTTGGCAATTTGGAAAAGGTTTTGCAAAAATGGAACTGACAAAAAAGTTGTAAAAATGAAGACGATCCAAAGCTTTCATGTCTCTTATGTCCGCAGTAAGTAGATCTATGTAGAGAAGCACCTCCACTGCCACACAGAGCAAAGAATTTATATCCCAATTGGAATGATACAGAGTGGTTGGTTTAATAATATTCTTTTTGAATATTGGTTTGGTAAAATAGTTTGTCTCTATTATAGAAACCCATCATTTGTGATAAAATGGTAACACCGTTTCCTTTAAAAATGATTGAGAAGTGTGATAATAACGATATACGTAATATTTATTTCTTTTCCGCCAAATAACAAGTTTCTTTTCTTAAAATAGCATATGGCAAATGAGTGGCAAATTGAAAACGACTACACCAGGCTGTATTTCTGCTTCAGAGATTCCTAGATTGTTGAAGCAAAGTTTAGAAGATCTGGCAGAAAATAGATCTAACAATGATAAATTAGAATTGCTTAGAATTGCTTTTTGCAGACCATCCTATTATCAAAAAAGTTTAAACAAATGCTTTTGAGGAAATTAATCAGTATACAATTATTGAAAAAACTACTAAGCTACCCCTATTGCATGATATACATTGGAGTAACAACTGATGTTGTTCTAGAAACAAGCATTAACGATATAAGATTTAGGCAATTTGCTTTATAATCACCCAGAATTTACAATGACTATCTACGAAATAACCATCTCCATTTCTACGACTAACTAGAGGATGTCCACAAGGGGGAGCTACCTCTCCTCCTACCTACCCTCTATGGAGCTCGATAGTAGACGAACTCCTATGCAAACTAGGCATATCCTGGCTCAAGGGTATGCTGACGACATAATCATTTATGTAAGGGAAAAGTTTGAGAATACCCTCTGTGATATAGTTCAACGAGAACCTACTACTCCGAAAAGGCAAAAAATCAGTTGGTCTCAATAACTAAGACTGCGTTAATAGCATTCGCAAGAAAGAGGAAATCAAGTCTAAAACCATAAGAATCGATGGGCAACACATAGATTGGAAGAAGGAGGTAGAATATCTAAACCTTATTCTAGTCAATAAACTTTCGTGGAACTAGCATGACCTTGAAGTAACGAACAAGTCAAAAAGAGCTTAATGGTTGGTACAAAATTCGCAGGAAATAATTGGGGAAACAACCCAAAAATACTGCTCTGGATGTATACAGCAATAGTGAGATCAATAATCACTTATGGAGCAAAAGAACTAACCTGGCCAATGCGAGGGGTAATATCGCCAAAGTGCAAAGTTTGTGTATGCGTGCAGCCAATGAGAATATGTCCCGCAACAACTATAGAAGTATTATTAAACCTTACTCCCCATTACATCTTGGTGGAGAGCACAGCAAAAAGAATCTTATGCAGAATGGCACGATTTGCCAAGATGGTTCAGTTTTGTGAAAAGATTCACCACAAAGTTTAGTACCAAGAGTGAATGGAACAAAGGCACTATATCGAAACTCAATAGCAACTGCATCAAATGGTACAATGATCGCTTCAAAACGGCAGAGAGAACTGCAATAGGGATATATGGGCTTAGAACCAAATATTTCGAAAGCCTGGGATGTACTCAAGTATCTTCCAGACGGAAATACACGCCATTGAGGGATGCATCCAGTTCAACATGGATAGAAGCTAAGAATAGCAAAAAGTGGTAATATGGGCAAACAATTATGGTTCAAAATGAAACGTGCAAAATATAAAATATAAAAAAATAAATAAAAAAATAAAGAAAAATAAAGTAAAGTAGAAAACATAAAAGTTTTTATGTTACGTTAATTAAAAATGTTCCTCCGAAAGTAATGAAGAATTTGTAGCTTCTGATGGTTTTTTGGATGAAGTCAATGAAAACCGAGAAAATCAAAATCTTGAATTAAAAACAGATTTTGATTTTGTAATATTTAAGTGTGAATTAAAGAAGGACAAAAATTCTCGAAAAGGCAGAAGTTGCTAAACATATCATATAGCACCTTCTTCTTTTTGCTGTGCTAAAACCTCTAGATCACTGCATGACTTTTTAACATCAAATATGACGTCCAAATATATGATTTTTTGAGTAGATTTTTAGCAAAAGAGCAGCCCACGTGTTTCAAAACATTTCTGGCTTTTGAATTTGGCACCAATATGAAAATTTACAAGAAATAATTTGTATACTCTGCCAGTTTTAATTTCCTCGGAAAATTCTAGACATATGTAAGTTATGTAAGAATTTATGGAAAAAACTTTCCATACATTAATATACGGAGCTTTCATTTCAAAACTTGCCAAATAGAAGGAATAACTTTTAAAATACATTGAATTGAATTTAACAAAAAAAAAAACAGGTTAATTTGGTATTGCGTGATACATCTTTGAAAAGGTTTTGTTATTAGTAATCTTTTAGCGTTTTATTTTTTTCCAGTTATGCTCCTTTACAGTTTTAAAAAATAGAAATTTTAAATTTTTAGATTGTTGGATAAAATGATACTATTGAAAGTAGCAACAAATTACTAACATTATTTTTCCACGGTCGAGAGTAGACATCAGTTTCTATGACATCAAAATTAAGACAGAAGTAGTCGATTATTCCCAAAGGAGTATAATACTCCCAAGGGAGTTTACATTATGTGTATGAGTTTGCGATTCATGCAAAAAAAAGATGAAATTATTTATTGACATTTAAATTAAATGTTATATTCATAGACAAGAGAGACTATAGATCGGCAACTCTCGTTAAATTTTTCGGAACAAATCAGCGCCAGTGCAGGTGTAGTTTAGAACTAACATTCAAACGCGGGCTTTTTAAAAATTTTAAACGAAGATAGGATTCTACAGGTATTTGTAGCGCCTGTAAAATTATCTGTAAATTTGTAAGCATATTATCATATATGGCTACAGATTTACAGAGAACTTTACATTACGCTACAAACATGCAAAGTGTTCAATTAATATTTTCAGTACGAATAAGCTTCATAATGAACTGTCAACTAGATTGACAAGCCGATGATTGTTTTTATCTACCAAAAATTGAATAATAATGGCAATTCACCGTATTGTCGATACAATTCTTCCAAATAAATTCAAACTCGTGTAGCGAAGGAAGAGTCCAATAGTTTGCATATCTGTTTACTACGCCATTGTTCTCACATATCATTGAACATATTGAACTTTAATTTATAACATACTAGCAATGTTGTTGGAACACTTCTTGCCTGTTCTGCTTGCTTTGCGCAAGGAGTCAATCATTGAAAAACTGCTGAAGGGGATATCACAGAATCTGTAGTTCCAATTCACTTAGGTTACATCCATGTTGTAGACTTTCAGTCCCTACTCTCTTAAACCAACAGTTATAAAGCCTTAACAGCAAACTTAATTCTTCACCAAAACAAGTTTTTTCTATAAGATTTAATAACGCTGTCATTTCGTATTTTATGTTTTATCAGCGCGTTTTGACATGCAAACGTCAAAACTGTTTGTCAATACATTCTATGAGAACAAATGTGAAATTAGGTTCACAGCTGGTGGCGCTAAAGCAGGTGTAGTTTGGAACTATTAAAAATTTTGACCTTGGGTATATTAGTGGACCCCCCGTGGTTATATTTGTACAATTAGTTTGACAACTTTTTTTGTTTGTTTATTTTGTAGTTATGACAATAACTCAACGACTGCTAAATAAATACTCAAATCCGAATACAATAATTCTGGTGCTACTTACTTCATAATGACAAAATATGTGTTTTTAAGTTAATGAGACCGTGGAAAAAATAGTATATACCATTCGGGAGAGATGCTATTTTGTCCTCGGTGCATTGTCAAATTGCACCTCTGCCAAAATAACGCATTTCTCTCCCTTATAGTATAATATACTATTCTGTAATTGAAAAAATGTACATATGTCAACACTGACGTAAAAACTTAATAAAAAACGTTATTTTTTTTTCAAATGTGTTTGCCTTATACGTTACCTTTTTTAAAAGATTTAGTTTTAAACTTGCCTTCGTTGTGTAATGACCACTGAATTAGGACAACGTTTTGCTCATTACAAAAAGAATTGAAACCATTTTTATTTATGGAGAAGAAGTTGTGCCCGTAGAACAGCCTGTGTGTTTAACCAGAGATATCAAAACAAAAATGGGCACCAGTATGTATTAGATTTAGTTCATAAATTTCAAGTCCCTGGAAGTGTGTGCGATATCAGTGTCAAGAGACCTAGAGTTTTAAGAGAAGCCGCACAAGTTGAAGCACTAGGTCATTTTGCCATGAACCCTCAAGGAATCAATACCAAACGTCTCGAGGTTAACAAACATTTCCGTTAGTTCTGTGCATAAAACCTTAGGACGGAATAAATCTTCCCTTACAAAATACAGCTTTTACATCAGCTTGGAGAGGATGATTATTACAGAAGGAAACAATTCTGTGAAGTGATGACTGAAAGAGCAAATGCACAACCTAATTTTATAGAAAACATTTGCTTTAGTGTCGAGACAAGTTTCTCGGAGACAAAATTATTGGTCCGATATTCATGGACGAGAATTTAACTGGTAAAAATTTATACTAGATAAAGAAAAACTATTTTTTTTTATCAGGACGGAGCTCTTCCACATTATGTTCTGCCGATACGAAATTGGCTTCATGAGAGGTTTCCTAATAAATGGATCGGAAGAAGGGGCGCTATAGAATGGCCAGCGAGGTCACCAGGCTTAACACCCCTTGACTTTTTTTTATGGGGCCATCTAAAGACAGTAGTCTATAAAACCCAAACTCAGAATATTCATGATGTTAGGCGTAGAATAGTGGGAGAGTGCGAGCGCGTTACCCAACAGACGTTTCAAAAAGTGCGTGCGGAGTTCCAGCAGCGGCTTTACCATGCCTTGCCAATAACGGTGGGCATTTTGAACAGTTGTTGAATTAAGTACAAGTTCATTCCGACGCTAGTTTTTAAACTTTAAATGAGCATAATTTGAAAAAAATTAGAAATCAAAAAACTTACGTACAAACTTTTAAAATAATCATTAACTTAATGTAACGGATGAGATTTTTCTTACTTGTCGAAGAATTGCACTGCATTGGCTGTAGATCCCATGAAGGCGATTTTCCCGTCGGCAAGCAGGATCACTTGACTGAACATGGCGAAGATTTCAGACGATGGCTGATGAATCGTACACAGGATCGTTTTTCCAGCGGCCGACATCATGTTCATCATTGTCACTATCTTTTGTGCTGAGTAGGCGTCTAAACCGGTAGTCGGTTCGTCGCAGAACAGCAGCGGGGGATCCGTTAAAAGCTAAACAGAAAAAGAAAAGAGCGCACCCGCTCTCGAAATACGCAAGAAGCTAGATAATAAAGAAAGGCGAGAGACAACTTCGGATAGCTTATTTTCCGAGCTTGTTTTTGTTAGTGCAACACAGCATCGAGAATCGTGATGTTTGGGATGGGTAAATACCTGTTTGCTTTTCGGTCTGATTGAGGTAACCTACGTGTGTATTTTAGAGATTGGGGAGGAAAATTTTAGGTTAATATATGTATATGTATAGGTTAACGATTTTTTTTTTGTAGTTGTGAGACAATCTTTGTTTTTATGCGGTGTTTTAAATTTACCTCAGTTGCAAACGCTAATCGCTTTTTCTCGCCACCGGATAATACCTTACTATCACCATTTAATCCAATTCTGGTATTCATGCATTGAGATAAACCTAATTGCTTCAAAATATCGCAAATCTTAAATCTCCTTTCTCGGTCATTGATTCTGCGATCCAATTTCATTCTAGCCTTAAATTAATAAATATTTATTAAAGATTTAATTTTCAATTTTATACATATATAGGCTAATTCATTTTTAATCCTCACCATTGCGATCTCGCTTATTATTGAAAATAGATGATAAGTTTAAATTTGGTAAAGTTGCTAAATTTTATGGTTATTATGACCCCGAAAAGAAAATAGACTTAAAACAAATGACGTTTGCGTTATTTGAAAAAAACTGAAACATCTCATTTTCTTATTTTGCTTGTAGCACTTTTATTGGGTATTGCAGAGAAAAACTAAAGGCACATTCTCAACGCCACTTATGCTCCTCTATCTAATGGGGTATTTAAAATTTTTATACGACGTTTCATATTCTTTCGATCATGATCAACTTTGTTATTTCTTATGGGCGCTATATTGGATTTTGACACAGCTAGAAAGATTTTCTTTTTCTGATTTCAACCATGTGTCATATGTTGAAAACAAAATTTGATATTGTGTGTTAATTGGCAAAGAATCTAATTTGAGATTAATAAATAGTAGGTAGCTATGAAATTTCGAACTGTCAATCGCTTAAAATTGAGTATCGCGAAAATGAAAATCGATGTTAAATAAGGTAGTCATGGAATTTGAACTGTACTTGCATTAGTTACGGAAAAATGGCGTGAGAAGAGAGGTAGAGAGAAACAAAATATGTTATGTATTTTTTTTGCCATTGAACTAAAATACAACAATAGCGAGCAGAAGATATTTGTGAATTTTACCCTGATGTATTTCGATTAAACATTCCACCATAATAATAATAATTCATGCCTTCACATCCCCAAGAGCTTGGGCCAATTACAGGAGCTATCGACTGGCCATGAGTTATTATTATGCCTGCGGCTATAGACCGACTTTCAGCATTTGCCATAGAATCTGGGAAACTACAGAACTACCAAATTCAGAAAGAACACACCGGAGTTCGAACCCAGTACTGGCGGACTGGGAAGCGAGCACACTAAGCACCGCGCTACTAGCCGATCAGTTAGTAAATTTCGAATCATCTGACCAAATGATTGTATTCAAAAAATCTTCGTAGTTTTCTAATTTTCCCAGTAATCAATTACAATATTCCATTTGTCTTAAGTTATCACCAGCTAGTAAACTATGACTAACATGGACTTTGTACGGTTTCAGCTTATTTCGACGCAGTTCTCCGCGATCCATATTCGACAAAATTTCTGTCAAGGTCTAGAAAAATGGTATGATATGTTTGCAGTCGTTTAGGGTACAATTGTAAATAATTGTACT
Source organism: Popillia japonica (assembly GCA_004785975.1). Taxonomy (NCBI): domain Eukaryota; kingdom Metazoa; phylum Arthropoda; class Insecta; order Coleoptera; family Scarabaeidae; genus Popillia; species Popillia japonica. The sequence continues at coordinate 66,008 of SMLS01073636.1, forward strand.
AGCTATTATTGTATTGCGATTGATTAATAAGAAATACATAACATTATCTCGTTTCTCTTTGTTGGTGAACGCCATTTTTGCGATACTACCTACCTTATTTAATCTCAAATCAGATTCTTCGTCAATTAACACACTATATCACATTTTGTTTTCAACATATGATACATGGTTGAAATCAGAAACAGAAAATCTTTCTAGTTGCGTCGAAATCCAATATGGCGCCCATAAGAAATAACAAAGTTGATGATGATGCACAGAAAACGAAACGTCGTATAAAAATTTTAAATACACCATTAGATAGAGGAGCAAAAGTGGTCTCAAAAATGTATCTTTAGTTTTCCTCTGCAAGACCCAATAGAAGTGCTACAAACAAAATAAGAAAATGAGATCTTTCAGTTTTCTTCAAATAACTCGGACATCATGTGTTGCAAGTCTACTTTCTTTTCGGGATCATAAGAACCACAAAACTTAGAAACTTTGCCAAATTTAAACCTACCCTCTATCTTCAATAATAAGCGAGATCGCAATGGGGAGGATCGAAAATGAATCAGCCTGTATACCATTATACTCATGTGTTCCCAAACTGTTAAGGAGCCAATAAAAATATCTTCCTGATGCATAAATCCGCTTATATGACGCATATAATCACCGACTGGTCTTCCATTAATAAGAATATCACCCTCAACAATAACACCACCTTTAAAAAAATTAAAACAGAATTTCTAGTTAATACATATTTTTTATACGACTAATATTATACGTAATATTCGTAACTTGTGTACATGAATAACGAACTGCATGTTCATTTAATTACCTGCACTTCGATAAGCTAAAGCTGCCATTAAAGTACTTTTTCCGGATCCGCTGAAAGTTTATTAAACAACAATTAGTTTGAACCTACTTTCGACATTGTTTCAATAACGGATGATTGTGGATATTTACCTGGCACCCATTAATGCAACCAGACTACCACTTCGTATAGCTCCAGTAACTGAAAGAAAACATGATTAAAAATAATTTCCCGTTAACTTTGTGTGGCAATTATTCCGCGCTAAAATAAATTCAGCGTAAAATTCTGAACTAGAAAATTGCAGATGCTTTGTAAATTAACAGGGCGAAATAATATTTAAATGCAATGCCGTAGGATGTAGCACTTTTGTCTTTAATATTTTTTATATTGTTGTAGTACTCTACTATCAAAAATTAAGTTTAGCTTAGCAAGTTATAGCTGAAGAGAACTATATTTTCTAAAGCATGTTTTCATAGGTCTTTACTTATACAAGGCGTTTCATAATATATGCCCAGGACAGGTTGTAATAGCTTGTCTAAAAATTAAAAAAAAAGTTTCTATCAACTTGCCCTCTAAAATACACATTTTTTGAGATACAGGGTGTTGAAATTTAACTAAAAATAATCGTGTTTTGCAAATATCCAAATATCTCCAACCGTGGTAGTGGTTGTTTTTCTCCCCAACTTCTACGCCACTGGAGAAAGTACGGTTTTGAAACACCCCTTTGAACCGCCAAAGTTTTTTGCACGAAAAAGGTACATACTGCTGGTCATAAGCTTTAAAGTTGACCGATTTCGAGAAAAATCAACTTCTATGTTGAAAACGTTGATTATCGTTATCCTAACCCCAAAACGTATAATAAAATTTATAGAAACATTTACCATGTTCTTTCTTTGGGAACCGACTGGGACTATGATGTCAAAAAACTGTCCGATACTTACATCAAAATTCCTGGAATTAAAGATATGAAGAGAATTTTTTGAGAAAATTCAGTTCAGAAAATGCCACTATGACTGTAAAGTACAAAGGAAGCGCCTTTTTGAAATATAATGATGACCATCATTACGTTTCTATTGTTAAGACGGGTAGTGATGAACAAAACTGTCAAGGCTTTGGGGGTCCCAATATCTAATGAAAAAAAGAAAAACGTAAAAACACTTTTGGAGAAACAGTTCAATCACGACAACATCGAATGGCAGAATCTTCCATATCTCAGTTTTTATAAAGAAATTTTGTTCAGGGTAGGTCCGCACTTAGAAATAGGGGAAGAATTAACCCACCAACATGAGGAAGATGGATGTGACTGGCTAGAGGATGAATTCGCCATGCATATTTAATATTTTTTCTATTGTTTTATTTTTAATTAATGTAGAATCTTTGTATCTCTTACTTAAATAAAAATATTCTGTGTTTCAAGACTTTTTTGAATCATTATGTACTAAAAAAGAAGTAAAAGCAATTTAAAGATATGTGTAGTTCAAACAAAACCATACATATCCATTTGTTTTTGTGGCTTCTTTTTCGAACAAATACATTTTTTTTGATAATTACCACCTCAATATACTATATGATTCAAAATACTTTTTACAAACGGTGGCTATGGATTACGTATAGGTACTTGAAAAACGTATGGCTTAACTTAATATCATTTACTTACCTACCTGTCAAATGGGATTAATTTTAAATGTCAGAATTCTGGTCAGTTGAATGTTATATTGCCGTTGGCAGTAACCAGTAACTTATTATATTGAATTAGAAAAATGCTGTTTACTGATTAGCAAAAGGCATTCATTATCGAGTCATACTTTCGCAATGGATATATCGAAAATGGTGAATGGAAGCGTAGAAATCAACCATGTTTACAAGAATTTCGTTTGAAATATCCAATCCAGACGTAATAATCGATGAAGCCCATATGAAGCCGTATTTCATAATAACATTCGATATCTGGTAAATACATTTCAAGATACTGGATACGTACAAAGAACATTTATTATTTGCTAATATATTATTTTGACATCAGATTGGTCTGACGAGTTGTCAACTCCCTGACTGTCACTGACCTAACGACTTCGACTGCTTTACTTGCTCGTCTGACAGTCTAAGTTAAGCCGTGCGGTTTTAAAATATACGTAATCAGTTGATCACGTAAATACCATTTTCTAATTCAATGTAATAAGTTACCACCAACGATAATACAACATTTCAGCTAACCAGAATTCTGACATTTACAACTAATCACATTTGACAGATAGGTAAATGATATTAAGCTAAGCGTTACGTTTTTTTTATACGTAATCCATAGCCAACCCGCTTATAAAAAGTATTTTGAATCATATAGTACCTATAAGTATAGTATTTCATCAGCAATCGTTTAAAAAGTAAATCCGCAGTTGTAACCCTAATCTGCTGTGAATAATCAGTTTTTGCTATTTTTCTCAAAACTACTAAACGTGGATATGTCTGAGTTCGAATAAACGCTCCTCAATTATTAGTAAGAAAATCAGCATTTCATCCCATACCTTCCGTAATGATTCTCTTATAGCTTTTAGAAGATTTCTCTTTCATATTAGCATAAACACTTAAATCATTCCAAGCTAATGTAACACCTTCCTCCATAGGCGACCACCTGCTATAAGTACGAAGTATTTTCAAGGGTGTTGATCCACTTTGTTGCAAACTATCCGAATTTCCCTAGAAAATAACCCAAATGAATTAATCACGATTACAACTTTATTACATTCGAGAAAGTATTAATATCAATAACAACTGCTAACTATCCACCAGGAGAAAGCCCAATCTAACAGTAAACTAGCATTACACGAATTCCTACTTGATGCATATCAAATGTCACAAACTTTATGAATAGAAGCACATGTACACGGATGTAATAGACAAACTTTGTTAATCTAAACCGTAATTTGTTATAGTTTTGCATAAATCAAAGTTAAAATTCTCATCTACGTGTAACTGGGAGAGATATTATGTCGCAGAACATGTTTTTATCACCGGGCTGTGCTCGTTCTATTATTCATTCACACGTATCAGGAAGTTATTCGAGTGTATGTATGAAATTTAACCCGTCGAACGATCTAACAGGTTTAATGCAACATATATGCAAGTATGTGAGAGAAGCGGTTTTCGTAAGAATCGTGTTTATAATACAATTATAGCCTATCGCATTTCCATGCATGTACAACAAATCAGTAATTCTATATTTAGAATATTATATTAGTCGTGTTAGTCATTTCAATGTAAATAGTAAGAAACAACAAGAAAATAATCCTGATTAGGCATAAATTTCGTTATAATTTAGTTTTGTAGTTTTATATTGATTGAATCTTAAAAATTGGTGGAGGCGCAGGGTATCCGCTTGATATTCATTTATGTGTAGAGTGAGTAACCAAATATTGCAATGAAATTTATTTACTTATGTTGGCTGATATTTACCCAATATTAATAAAGAGTTATTCGGCAGATTTAAAGCAAAAATTTCTATTTTTTAATGAAGATACTTATGTGTAATACTAATTTGTATTTTTCTGTTGTTCCATTACTCCACCTAGCGGCAAATACTTCAGTTTCCTTGGTATACTCTAAATAAAAGTCGACCTGCTCAATTTCAAGTTTTGCCGTGCTTTGATAAAGACTCAAATGCGAGCACACATGGACATTATCTATCAAATGTCAAATATGATATACAGGGTGTATTTGAAATAAAAGCAAAAATATTAAGAATGGTAAGATACAATTATGTAGAACATAAATCCAAAACATTTTTGTTCAATTCCGACGCGAAAGCCCAAATTAAAATCTCCCTTATAAATTGTAATATGCCCGCCTATATGTTGGGAATATTTACTTCGATGAAACTAACCCGAAAAACAGCTGTCGATGTTATAAAAACTAGGAAATAATGCTGATGTGTCAGTTTTTTTTAAATAGCTTTGAATGAAGAGTTCAATAATATCAATGTGATTACGTATGAAAATATTATCGGAGACTAATTAATAAAGGAACTTTTATTTTAAATGAATTCAATCTATGGAATTACTTCTTTTCATAAAATGTATTTTCATAAATGTAATTCAACGATTGAAATATAGCATTGCTGGTAGACTTGGATTGCCTAAAACCAAACTGGCTACAATTCAATATTAAAGATGCATTAAAAAAATTAATTAGTCTCTTATACATTATCTTCTCAAATACTTTACTGACAGCAGATAGCAACGACACAGGTCTATAGTTCGATATACTATTTCTATCGCCCTTTTTAAAAACTGGAATGACTTTTGCAATTTTTAATTTAGAAGGAAATTTACCATGAGAAAATGACTGATTCACTAGTTGAGTTAGAGGATAAGCAATGAATTCTGCCACATGACCCAAGATGGAATGCCATCAACCCCCGCCGACATCTTTTTTGATACTGCTATAATACCAGCATAAACTTCGGAAATTGTAGCACTCTCGATAAACATTGAATTAGGATGTAACTTTACCGCATGATTAAGTACTGTGTCATTGGTAGAGATGCCGTTTATGGTAGAGAAATAATCATTAAATAGTTCACAGAGATTAACAGGATCACTCACCAACTTCATCATCATAATAAATGCTCAAGTCCCCAGAGATATCCGACGTAGTCTCGCCACGGATAATCTTCCATGCCGTTTTAGATTTATTAGTTTCTCATCAAAATGTCATTAAAGCTCCTTTTATTATCTTCCAACTTATGTCTATAAAATCGTTTAAAATTATTATAATCAGCAACAGAAATGCGTCCGCCCCTATAGAGATCAAACATCAATTTCGAAAGATTGGAAAGCTGTTTAATCTCGGACGTAATCCAACTTTGTTAAGTATCGCATATCGCACACCTGCTCTGGGCTAGGATATATTTGTTAAAACCTTACACAGTAACGCAATGAATATTTTATAAATATCTTTGCCATTTTTTTCTAGCGTCTGGGAAGGAATTTGCGCAAAACATTTTGGATTTAAGTTTAACAAAATAATATCTTTCCATTTTTCATAGTCTTTACTTTTATTTCAAATCCACACATGTACATAGGGATCCACCCAAGTTTTCGTCTTCAAACAAATCAATCCTGGTGAAATATTCAATTACTGACCGGTTTCGTTGCTGTCTAGTGTAGCCAAAGCCTTTAAAATGATTTTGTACAAATATGTATAAACATATATTTACTCCTCTGTATCAAACTTTATTGCCCCAGAACAACATGGTTTTGTCCCTAACCGTTCCACTATATTCTGTATACAAGGTGTAAATGGTCATTACACACTCCTACTACCACGGCTTCCTTAGATCAAAATAAGCCGATTTAAGTAAACTTACCTTAGTCCAAGGTCGCTTAGTTTGGGCGCTATGCTGCCTTGAAGTTAAAATTTTGAAATCGTTTTTTTTTTATTATAAATTCAAAAAATAAATGCGATTTTAATAAGATTTGGCATAGTCAGTTAGTATTATTGAACAAATGTTTTGAGAAAATTCTAAGAAAATACTAATATTGGAAGTGAATGAAACACGCATGACCATTATCAAATTAACTGTCGTTAGAAGAGACACGAAATAATTATTATTCGATAGAGATCTTTATGGCATACGAGTTTTCAACTACATAATTGAACGTGTTTGTTACGGAAATTAGTTATGGCTTTTCTCGAAAACGAATAAAAATAAGAAAATTTTACAAGAGACATAATTTAATCGTTTTTGAATACTCTATCGAATAAAAGTTATTTCGTGTCTCTACTACAGACAGCAAAAAAAATGCTAATTTTCATAATGATCATGCTTGCTTCATTCACTTCCCGTATTGGTACTTTCTTGAAATTTTCTCAAAACATTCGTCCAATAATACCAACTGACCATGCCAAATCTTATTAATATCGCATAAGTCGTTTTGAATTTATAATAAAAAAACAATTTCAAGATTTTAACTTTAAGGCCGCATAGCGCCCAAACTAAGCGACTTTGGACTAAGGAAAGTTCACTTAAATCGGCTTATTATGGTCTAAGGAATATGTGGTAGGCGTATGTAAAGACATTTTACAGACATCTTGTATATCGGAAGCTCTATATTTCAAGGCCCAAGTAGATACTGTATATACAGACATAGAAAAAAGTATTAGATGTCCTACAATCTCACTTCACCTGATGCAAATTTTTTTATCTCCAATAACGGTTTCTCTTCTGATAAGCGTGATAGTAGTTCTGGTACCCCACAGGGGTGTAAACTGCATTCTCCTGTTCAATATGATTATAAGACTGCCCACACTTCTATACACAGATGTTTCGAAATTAAAGATTTTGGAATAAGTTTTCATATATAAAGAACTATCATTTAGCTGCCATAGCAATGACATCGTTTCTTCCGGCACTAAGATGCTGGATTTTACTGCATATACTACAACGCAATTTATTAATATACCACCTTTAAAACCACGTATTTTGTTCTGGTTTGATTAAAGCTTGAATATGTATCAGTTCTCTAAAATCCAATTTATGATGAAGACGAAAAAACAATGAAGATCGTGCAAAGAAGATTATTAAAGAGCTTCTGGTGGAGGAGTTTCAATATTCATCCCTACAGAGCGTTTTCTGCGATATTTTGCTTCCAAAATTTCTCCATGCGTTCATTGGAAACTGGATACATTGTTTTTGGTTCACGTTTACTCCAAAAGTGGATTCATTACCAAGTTGACTTATCCAATCTTCTCAGTAGACTAAATTTTTGTGTAGCTCACATTGTCCGGCTAGTGGCTCAGTGCCTAATGCACTCGCTTGATAGTCTGCCGATACTGGGTTCGCACCCGCGCATGTTCTTTCTGAACTTGGTTTTCTCTAGTTTCCCAAGTTTCATGGTTAATGCGGAAAGGTAACATCTTAAGTCGGTCTACAGCGGCAGGCGTAATAGGAACTCATGACCAACTGATGCCCCTTTAATTGGCTCTTTCGACATACCATAGAGTGGGGCGATCGCATGGGCTAAAATCGATCAATCATGATAGATTAGCTAGCTTTTAAAGTATGGCGTTACAGTTTTATGTAAATTATTTCTTATGGAAGGGTAATGCGAAAACAAACTGCTACCGGGGAATCCCACTAAGTCTAAGTAAATTTTTGATCAGGATATAATAAAGTAAAAAGAATCAATTGTCATTCATTCGCCACCGTTTCTTTTTTGACTTTATGAAAGTGTTGGAATAAAAAGACAGTAAGTATACTTTTCCAGTTACCCTCCTCACGTGACAATACGAATTTAGGTGAAGCGTGGGGGAGACTGCAATCTAACCCCAAATACCTCCAAATCACTATCAGAATGCTTTAAAACCCAGAATCAGGCTCACAAAATAGAGCGAATGATGCGAGAAACTTGGTAGAAGTTCTGCGATAAGTGAGGCTTTCCTTTTTGATCAGCATATGTTAGAAACATAGTGGAAAAACGTTTCTGCGACAACCATTTCGGAATAGAATGGGTTAGTAGTTTCTTGAAGAGGCACCAAGTTTTGGTGTCAGATAGTTGAGGAAATCCAGACAATTTACAAAACCCAAATCAATCAGATGGTCACAGTGTTATCAGAAGGGCGGTTATAAGTTCTTGACCAACTGAGAGAGAAACGGTCGAGTTTAGTCTATTGAATTAGACAGTCTATGTCATTATTTACCTGTTTTTTGATATTTCTGCGAATTTTCTTTTTTTTTAATTCAAATTTATTATTGGTGTTACCTCAAAAAAACCCAATAGAATTAAATATTTAAAATAATGCTTTTTAAACCTAGAAATATAACGTATTTAACGTATAAGAATAAATAATGCAAGCAGAAAGTTGAAACTAATCCAATCATAATCCCAAAACAAATATTTTTATACACCTAGCATATTTACAAACCTAATTTCTCTATTACGTGCGATAAACTAGTTACTGTATCTCTCAGTTTAGTGCCGTGTATATCTAATCCAAAACAAAATAAAAATTACAATCCTTACATCTTCACGTGACGTATTGAAATCATTTAATGGTGTTCCTTCAACATCCATTTTCGGCGCTTTCTTCTTCCAAGGGCACTGTTTGCGAACGACGTTATCTCCCCATCAGGGTCTGCCCCGAAACCCAACGTATCAGATGTAATCACCAAGCAACCGGCGTACGTTGTACGGTTTAAAATGTGCGACCTCGCGTTTACAAATACAAACAGCACTCACTGTCAAGATTAAAACGTAAAATGAAGCCAGCTAGTGTTTGAACAACATATGTACATACATACAATATTATATGTATGCCTAACAGCATGAAAGGCGAGGGTCCCCATTAGGAAAACTGATACCATACACGCTTACCATTCGCATTATTATCAATACCACCTTCGGAAAAGTGAGATGGGAAGTCGTTAAGTTCGCATTTCGCGCCCCGTTTTATTTGTTTTTCGATTCGGTCGGTATATGTATCTGTTTGCACGTCCATAATGAATCTCATATTTATGTTTATGCTACGATATTCATTGGCTACTGATTTATTCAGTTGGAAAGTTTTAGGCGAGCCCTCGGTGGTCGATAATTTAATTAAAATGTAATCGTTAAAAGGGACGAAATTGAATAGTCAATTATAAACAATTCGTCGTTGTTGTAATTCGCCCCTGTTTTCCCCATTCGATGCCGTGATTGTTTCGTTATTGGAATTTTGTAATATTCCAATTTTACCGATACGTTCATACGCATAGATTCGTAAACGATGTATCCCGTTTAACCAGCTTTACAGCACAAGCGTGTAATTGCTTACATTTGTTTTCTAAATCGGGAAAATTATGTAATTTTTTAATTCGTGTATGAATTTCCGATGCACGAATAAATACAGGTAAATATGATCTCATCATCAAAAACAGAGGCAACTTTCATACTATGATCATACATATATCTCCCACAATCTGATCGTGTTATTACCGTAAATTTAACGCGAATACGCTCTATATACGTAGGTAACAAAAAACAATTAAAAAACGTGGAAATAATATTTGAATGACTGTTTTTAATGTATTGGAAGTAATCCTTGTTTTCAGTACTTACCATACAAACGCCAACACCTATTGCAATAAATCAAATGGATTTTAAATTAATCTTAAAAAAGTAAAGTGATAGACTTTGTTTATTGTAATCTACAGTGTTTTCATATATTTAAAGGCATAAGTAACACATGACGTCATATTTTAGTAATTCTTAAAAGCTGGTTTTACACTTGTCAATTTCTTGATCAATTTTTAGATCTTAAAATTGGTCAATTTCTAGTTCTTGAAATTCAACTTATTCTCGTATTACATTACACTCAAATAAATAAGAACTTACTATTGCATTACACCTAACAATAAATTGAACTAAGAATAGCAACTGTGAAGGGAGTTTCGAATCGTTTTAATGTTAACTGTGGTAATGGTTTACTCTTTCCGTCACTATAGGGAATTTTGTTATTTATGCATGTCCTATAAAGTTGGTTTTACACTTGTCAATTTCTTAATCAATTTTTAGATCTTAAAATTGGTCAATTTCTAGTTCTTGAAATAGAACTTATTGTCGTATTACACTTATCAATAAATTCGAAGATATTTTTAAGATCTTTTTATTGGTGAATTTTTAAGTTCTTAAATAAGAACTTACTATTGCTTTACACTTAACAATAAATTGAACTAATAATAGCAAGTATGAAGGGAGTTTCGAATCTTTTTAATGTTAACAGTGGTAATGTCCTATGTTAAAAGGTTATGTGATGTGAGTGAAGATCACATGAAGACCTTTAATGTGTTCAAGTTTATCACAGCTAATAATCCGTGGTAATTACGATAATTCAGACAGTACCTAGTTATTATATTTGTAGTCTAAGCGGCATATATAGTTTGAGGATCTGCTGGGAAATCGTTCTCTATTAAATTTAAGTTTCCCTTTTTCGCAATCAACCATGGTCTAAACCAACACCTCCTTGTTACTCTTGCTTTTTCTAAATCTATCATTTTTAGTAACATTAAGGAGAATACAGCTTTTCATAAATTTGTTAATCTTTTTCGTTACCATTTTCTTACTCTCTGCATTATGCTGCAAATCCAAAATTTCAAATAATCTATATGATTTAGTAATTCATAATTACAAATATTACATTGTCGTTCAACGAATTGTAATTGTTGAATTGAAGTTAAATTGGCGCAAAAATAGAACAAAGCCAGCTTAACTTGTCACTACTTAAGGTATATTTTTGCGAGATACCTACTCATACCGGTATGGTTAAGAGCGGTTACGTCTTGTTACCTGTCATTCTGTACCCCACTTTAAAATTTTTCCAAATTTCACCTTTCTCGCTAAAATGTTTCGGTTACAGTTCGATTAGTCATTGTGTATTGTAGATTATATTTAATAAGTATAGGTATTGTGTGTTATATTCGCTCATTAGTTCGATATACATAAACATGAGACGAAGATTTAAAAATGGTATTACTCTTTAGGAATACAGAATGTGTATGTATAAAAAAATTCTGTGTCTTCTACTTGGTTAATAGTAATTACCATATTTACGATTCAACAAAATATTTGCTCTATCTTTAAGTACATACAATTTTATATCGTTTCCCTTGTACATAATTTAAGGACATTTCGAGTAATTTTATATTTTTTTCCATGATTTTCATTAACCGGTAATTAACACAAGAAACAGTTTCAGAGAGGTTATGTTATAGCAATACATACCTACATGTACAATAACATGTAATGTAAACATACCGCAAGTAAACCAGCTTGCTACTTGGGTTATGTGGTTTGTTTTTGATTTATTTATAAACCGTAGTGATTACGTCATAATATATTCCAATCTAATGGTATCAGTCGCTAAAATGTTACGGTATCTTAAATTATTGAAACACAAAGATACCGGTATCTCGCAAAAATTTGCCTATAGTCTATTTTTTAATTCCACGGAGTAACAAACAACCGAAAATGCGACGTCATTGTTCCGTTATTGGCTCAATTCAAAACCGCTAAAAGGACAAGCACAACACAAGAAGGCACAAATGAAGTAACTTAGAGGTTTGACGTATGATCCGTATGATTTATATTTTTTGCGAATATATTATAAAAACGTATGAAATTAAATCAATCAATTTTTAAGATGTTTAGAATATTTGTTTCCGAAAACGTAGTTTTTATTAGGGATTTACTATTTCAAATAAGAAAGCATCGCTTTCTGTTTATAATGTGAAGTATATCACATAGATGTCGCTGATTCAGGTGGTGTTTGTGAATATGGTTTGCTCCTCCAATTATTTACGTCACTCCGTTGTTTAAAAAAATAGACATATTATGTAGAAGATTACATAATATAATTTATGGATACACAAATGACATCTCCGTAATACAGTGGATTCTCTATGACAAAACGAATTACGTACGCAAACAAAATTGACTTATACCCCTTCTATCCGAAAAGATAAAATCAATTGCAGAACTTCTACTCATCATCTACCACATAATGTTTGACATGCTCTAAAAAAAACAACATATTCAAATATGACATTTTTATGCAAAACTTAATTTTGACCATTTGCAGGATTTTTTAAATTAAAAATCAGTCAGTATATCTACAGCCTCCAGCAGAGGAATATTGCAGCAATTACTACAGTACCTTCACTTTGCCAACTATTTTTATAAGTTTTAAAAAGATTTGCATGAAAAATTTAGAGCAAATACCATTCCACATTTAAAAAGCGTGGAGCCAAGGACAAAGCATCAAATCAGAATATCAAAATCTAGTCATAAGTTGGTTATTTGATGTCTGCAAACAATGAGCACCTTCAATTTACGCCAATATGACTCTGAATCAGTTGTCCAGGACAATAAGTGGTTCTGGTTTAATAAATCACATACAGTGTGGAACAGCCAAATGGAATAAATTCGATAACAAATAAATGAGGGTGTATTGGGAAAAACGCTTGGACACGTCGATTTGTATTTTTAAATGCGCATTTTTTTCAAAAAAAAAAATTATACAGGGCGTGTCATGTGACAGTGGCCAATATCAACTTTCTTATTTTAAATGGAAAGCCCTGCATATTATTTATTTTTTGGGTTCTTCGGAAAATTCTAGACATAATTCATGTAGAATGTCCCATACCTCATTCATTTCATTTCATTCATTACCAATTGGGTAGACACCTTGCTGTCTGGGCACTTGAGCTAGATGCTCATTGTACCAACCCCATCAGATCTCTCACTTCCACTCAAGCATCCTAGTATCCTCTATGAACCCCAGTATCCTGCTCAGTGGAAGCTTGAGAACCTTCGAGGGCTCAAGTAAGTCCTCCCCGAAATATTTCCGCCTGAGTTCCCTCAGTTCCTCGCATGAGCAGATTACATGTAACCCCGTTTCCTCCTGCACTTCGTATCTTCTACACCATGGTTCGCTTACTCGACCTGTGTTGTATAGATGCTTTCTCAGGGGGCAATGTCCGGTCACCAACCCAGTGATGACCTTAATTTCCTTTTTACTGCGTCCTAGTAGGTTATCAGAGAACTTAGCATCCCCATCCCCTATTAGCGCTTTAGTATGGAGTTGATCTACAGTCGACCTCCATTTCTTGATCTTCTCTTTGTCTAACCAGGACCAGATCTCCCTCATAGCGGAATCCTTAGTGATACCGCATGCGGGCTCTGGTCCTATGAAGTGCTTCTCAGAGCCCTTCCTGGCTAATTCGTCAGCTATTTTATTCCCTTTAATGTCCTCATGTCCTGGCACCCATACCTATCTTCAACTGTTTCGGAAATATTAAGTGTTTTCAGATTTATTACAACAATTAACATTAAAAAAAGAAAATTATTTTATTTCACAAATTCGCTACATTACACTAAAAATCTATTTCCCATTTAGATCTTGATATTGATAAACTAAGCAAAAACCATTGCTGCGTTCCTTTTTACTGATATGAAATTCAAAAAATACAAAGACCGTTTTGTTTATTTTCGTAAAAACTCATAGCCTTAGCAACATGTTGTCTGCCTGTATGACAGTAGTGATCAGTGTCAGTGCTATTGTTGTTTGAATTTCGTTAACTGTACGTAATAATATCAGAAAAATGGTTCATTTAACAGAAATGCACAAAATAACCATTCTACAAATGATTGGTTATGGAGATAACACACGGACACAAATGGAAGTTTCTCACTTATTTCACGAAAAATTTCCAAATTTGCCGTCTGTATCCCACGGAACAATTAGCAAAATAGAAAAACAGTTTTGCGAGCTTGGTCAGGTAAGACATATTAAAAAAGTAGCTGCCAATGCAGTAAGTGATGATACGAAATTGGATATTATGCTTGAGTTTCAAGAAAACCCACATAATTCTGGTCGAAAAGCAGCCCCACTGTTCAACATTAGCCACACATCAATTTTTCGAGTATTAAAGGAAAGTAAAATGCATCCCTATAAAATGATGCCAACTCAGGAGCTCATGGAAGACGATTTCGATAGGAGAACGTATTTTTGTGAACAGATGATGGCAATGTTAGATAACAATGTGATCCAATTAGAAGATATTTTATTTTCTGATGAGAGCACATTTACACTTCACGGCCATGTTAATCATCAAAATTGCCGCTATTGGTCTACTGAGAATCATCACTGGATGAGAGAGGAACATACGCAATATCCTGAAAAAGTTAATGTTTGGGCAGAAATTGTTGGAAATCACATCGTAGGTCCCTTTTTCATTGATGGTAACTTGAATGGAGATAAATATTTAGAACTGCTCCAAAATAATGTCGTGCCAACTTTCGCAAACTTATATCCTAATCCAGCAAACCCACAAGTTCCTGCCAATACAGTATGGTTTCTGCAAGATGGAGCACCGCCCCATTTCCAAATCAATGTCCGGCAGTACCTGAACCAAATTCTTCCAAATCGGTGGATAGGGAGGCGCGGATCGATAGAATAGCCAGCACGATCTCCTGATCTGACGCCATTAGACTACTTTTTGTGGGGATATGTCAAAAGTCTTATATACAAAACTAAACCCCTCAACTTAGATGACTTAAAAAGACGAATCACGGTTGCGATTAGATCAGTCACGCCTGAGATGTTGAGTAATGTTAGAAGACATTTCTATACCAGATTAGCATGTTGCCAAGACGTTCGCGGCGAGCATTTTGAACATTTACTACATTATAATGAGGATTTCCGGGTGTTGACCGTGTCATGATTAGTAAAATATATACAGTACACATATATACAGGGGTATATATATACCCCTGCAAATCGGTCTTTCCTTGTCAGCAGGTTTTCGCCTCTAGCGTGGTTGACACGTCGAGTTACCGTGGCCTT
>SMLS01073637.1:0-23987 GCA_004785975.1 Popillia japonica
CTGAAAATTTACAAAATTTTATATCAAACTGCGTGGAAAACGAATACGCATAAGTGACTATTAGTATGTAAGTGGGTCTATAAAGCAATGCATAAATTTATTTATTGCAAAAAACTTTTTGATTTTAATTTACTATAACTTTAAGAAACATTTAAATATACATGAAAAACCATTTGCGAATAACGATATCATCAGTAATTCTTTTAATGGACTATCTAACTACCTATTTGTTTTAGAATCTAGATTAACAATTTGAAGATATGAAAAGGTACAGCTAAAACGTATAATCATTCCCGAAAATTGTACATAATTTATTTGTGATAGTAAGAAATGTTATATATATACCGTATGAATGCCTGCTAGCGGTTGATACCTAACCTGTGTACGCTATAATCTACTGTACAATTGTATTGGCAAAAATAACTTGTTGTGTCTTAGTTCAGCGATACATTAGATTTCCTATCGCGCGGACGATCGCGGGCAAGAAATTCAAGTCTATCTATGCACACTGCGAGTGAGATAGGCACACAATTGTTGTGGCATACTAATATGCGTACAAATTTTTCGATTACATAATTACTATCACATGGTTCACCCTGCATAAATTAATTAACTGAATTCAGTTAATTCGGATTTGTATTGAACTAATTAGTTCAATACAAATCCGAAATCGATGTGCTTCTAAAATATGTTTTGTGAAATATGAATTTATCCAGGGATATGTCTTACTTAAGTGTCGTACTTAAGAATAGTGAAGTAGCTTCAGTGTTCCTGAAACATATCAGATTATAAAAAACTATAAAAATGCCGTATCAGCTGTTTAAAAATACAAACTAATTGTCAAATACCTACTTCTATATATTCCTAGAAAAATTATTGTCTTGAAAGAATATACCTATTGTCTTCCAATTATTATTTCGACTGTCAACTAAAGAAAGTTGAAATTCTCTGTAAAATCAACTGGTATTGGTTTCAATAATGAATGGCTGGGAAGGACGTTGACGGACTACATAAAGCACTCTTATCTGAAGGACTCGTTTTATCGTTTCCGTCATCTCACTGTTGCCCCTCCTCAGCATACGAACCTTGTGTCATACAATTCTGTGAATTGCTACCCTGGAATTTGTTTTTGTACAGCACATATGTATAATGTGTATGTTGTAGTTGTATAATATGTAAGTGACAAAAAATTAGCACAGAACTGATGTCTCTATATTTGGTATTTAGAGAAGCCTCATCTGAATCGCTGTCGTGCATAAATTAGTTCAATTTTGAAACAAAATAACTTAATTTATATATTCTAATGAAATTGTCTAGTATATCTACTGTTTTATTTTCATCAGACGAGTAAAAAAAATACCAAAAAAGTTAATCATTAAAAAATAAAGTGGCAACGGAGGAGAAGGGAGAGCTAAGATATATTCATGAGTGCGGGAGGTGTTCTATAATAATATAATTTTATACACTATATCGTGTTAATTCTACTGAATTTTATTGTACCCATTCGTCCCCATTAATGAGGAAAATATATCCCCAAATAAATATAACTTCACTAACTAACGTCATACTAAAAGGAGAAAAAACGGTAATTAAAAAAGTTAAACGTGTATGTATGATATAATATGAGATATTAAATTTAGAGATATACTTTGAAGATAACTAAATCACCATAAAATATGTACAGTTGAAATCTTGAATGTTTACCGTCACGTCATTCTATACTCTGTTTTTTATTAAGGGGAGTAAATTGTACATAAAATCCGCCTCACATTAGGCAAATTAACCGGACAGCTAATTTGGCGGTAAATTTAAATGAGGAATTACAATGAAATCAAGTACTTATTTACACTTCCATATTTAATTTAATTTAAATACAAAACACATTTATAAAAAAAAACTGCACAATAATTTTAATATGTATGTTATTATTTGCACTATCCATATTTTTAGTACATCAAATAAATATATTAACATAAAATGTGTATTTCAGAAATTTAAAATTGATGTTACATACTATTATCTATAAACTGCAATTTCTAACCGAAATAATAAATGGCTCCGCTACATCATCTATTAAGCCATCTATCTAACTTGCACATTTTGCGTTCGTCTTTAATTACATGTTCTACACCTTCTGTCTACATTTCTGAGGTTACATTTGTAATTGCGGTTAAAGTTTTTTCACCCCAGTTGATTTGAAATTTTTATTTTCTGCAGCTACTTCATCTTTTAGTTGTGCCCAAATTAATTCCATAGGATTAAATTCACAATGGTAATCTAAGAACAATTTCATTACTCTGTTTTGCCATTTCAATCACTGCGTATACATTGTAACCTTCTTTGTGATGATTTATTATTTCCAACAACTCAATCGCACCATGGAGGCATCAAACGGTATTTGTTTTTGAAGTAACCATTTTTGCATTTTTGCTTTTATTTTCGTGTTAAGGTTGTTGGCATTTTTTTCCTTTTTCTGCTATGGTAAAATGTTATCCACTACAATAGCACTATGTACATATTATCAGGTAATTTCTTCAAAATATTATTGAAGCACTCCTCAAAAACATTTCCATCCATTTCATCGCGATAAAAAATTAGCACAGAACTGATGTCTCTATATTTCGTATTTAGAGAAGCCTCATCTGAATCGCTGTCGTGCATGAAAAAAGGTCGTTATAAATCAGTTCAATTTTGAACACACACATCTTTTTCAGGGATTAAGATAATTTCGTGTGGGATTGTTGTATCTTGTCATGCTGCTGTGCCTATTGGGTCGACCGGTACGTGTGGATGTGGTATAATATATTGTTCTTTTTTCTTTCTTGTCTTTTGATTGCTAGTCTATTAAGGAGAGTGTGATAAGTAATGTATGCACGTCTTTTGTTAATTTTTCTTCATTACTGATGGATCTGAAGGAAGAGCATCGTTCATTTAGGCAGGATTTATTTTATCCATTTAGGCAGGTATATTGATTTATTGTTTAGATTATACTCTTTACCATGTAAATTATGTTGCTGCTTAATAAACTCTATTATTATTATTATTATTATTATTATTATTATTATTATTATTATAATCGACTGGTTTTCTTCCTTCAAATAGTAGTAACCCATCGTCGGCAAAATGGAAAAATTAAGGGTTTTCCTTTACCAGCAGGATTTTTGAGACGAGTAGTTACACCATCTGTAAATGTTTGTCTGCGTGTTGTAACATTAACAACCCACAAATGCACAAATTTGCTCTTGTATGTCCTTAATTCAGCCATGTTTCGTCTAAATAATAGATTGGGGGTTGCTCATTTCTATAATATTTTGATATTGAAGATAAGTATTTTCGTTTCCACAAAACAATAAACAATATCACCTTCGAGCAGTAAATTTTTACGATTACGTTTTAAATATCTGTAAATACAAACTCTGTATTATATAAAACACTTTTATAAGTGCCCATGGGCGGGAGACCCCGTACATGAAATAATTAGTATCCAAACTTACAAAGTTGAACGACTCATGAGTGGTATATTTTGATCTTCCCTTATTTTATTTAAGATTTTGTTTAACATAAGAAGTTCTCCATCGTAAAAAACACCATGTATGATTCTTCTTATTATGTATTTAATACTATTATCGTCAACTGTAGGTAGCACCGCCTTTCTTGCAACTCATTTTAATGGTGGAGAAATTAGTTGTCTAGCTTTATATTCACCAATAATATGGTAAAACACTTGTCCTAGAAACACCTATTATTATTGTTAAATATAAATATACATATGTATGGTTCAACAGTAAATATGTTTTCATGCAATTAGCTTCATTTCTGTTTTTCTTTCTAGTCAGATTAGACTTATTAAATCTTGAAAAACAGGTTTTTATAATGATAACTCACTTTATTCGGAGAATTATTCTACATAATGTGCAAGCAACAAAGATAGAAACGTGCTAGTTCTATAATTGTTTCTGTTTTATCATAACTATTTTCTAATTAGACCTTTACCCATAATGCGTTTGTTGTCAAGTAGTCTCAGTCTGTAATTGGGTCTGTTATATCAAATATTTTACACAATCACAAAGAGAGGTTATCTTGATTATTCTTACTTCTATATATAGTTCGCTTCACTATATTCAGACACCTTGGAAAGCTTGAATCATTGTTGCTCGCACTCATACAAACATACATACGGGGCCCGCGCGTACGACCTGCTGATACGTTTAGTGTAAGATGAAAAAGAAGTGCGAAGAGACTTACCTTAGTTAACACAGGACACGTATATCGGTTCTGCTCGCTTGGACAAATGCATTCATTGTATCTCTTTCTTTAACATATTAAAATCCTATGCCTGCTCTAACACATTGAATGTCCTACCAACAGATCGAACGTGCGCACTCTGTATATGTACAGAGAGAGAAATTTTACATCGACTTATTGCGTTTTCATATAATCCAACATTAATATATGAACGACGATGCCAGATCACAACTTCGAGAATCGAGCGCAGTTAAGTATGCATATTGTCACGGTCCTCTTAACTAAGACTGCTTGTACTTACCGTGATCTGAGGGCGTAGCTCTTTTTAGGGGGTGCTTGGGTGTGGTAGGAACGGGAACAGCATTATGCGAGACAGTACTGGAGAGCATTTATAAGATGTGTGTAGTCCAAGTATTGTTTTAATTATTGATCAACAGTCATTAATTCAACTATAAGGGCAACACCTACAATGTGTAAAATAAAAGTTTTAATCATGTGAAACCTTATTATCCAGATAGTTTTTCCACTTGTTAGGTCAATGATAACACTTGCAATTCTAACAAAAGTCAAATTTATTCCAAAACCTAAGACACTAAATAAATATCAATTTTATTCCACTGAAGAAGTTGTTACGAAAACCAGATTATAAATTTTGTAAAGGTTTTGAAATAAATTTGACTTTTGTTAGAATTGCAAGTGTTATCATTGACCTAACAAATGGAAAAACTATCTGGATAATAAGATAAGTTAAAAGGTCATAAAAATACATATACTAATCATGTGAAACTTAAAACATTTTTCTTAAATAAAAGCGAAATAAGAATACCTACACTGTGCAAAAAAATGAAATTCCTGAGATGGTAATTAAACTAAAATACCAAACTAAAATATATTTTCTTATAAAAACGACATAAATAATTAGATAATTCTAGAATACAGTAAACGTATAGGATTTTGCTTGTAATATATAAGTAAGGTGTTCAAACAATGCAGCTTGTTGGTCTTGACAATATCCTAGCCCTATTTCTGTGCACATTTTGAAGCAGTTCAGGGGAAATACGGTTGAACGCATCGATAATTTTTTGCTGCCATTCGTCTAAGTTTTGAGGTCGCTCATGTTGGTCCGTGCTTTTAACTTAACCCCACAAGAAAAAATCTAAAGCGGTTAACTCAGAGGATCGAGAGATGTTATTAAAAGGTATGTCCATGGCTTCAAGACTAGGTATAATATGTTCTTGTAATAGAGAAAGTTTTGAGCAGTTAAGATACCATCTATAAAAAAGCAGACCAATTATATCAGTACCTAAAATTTCGCCCCACACATTTAATTTTTGGGGGTATTGAGTGTGGAGAAGTGCAACAAGATATTTATTTGTCGTTGAGCAATATCTTGTGACTGAGGGATTGTACCATTCGTGCAAATAGAATGTGTATTCATCTGTAAATAATATTCTTTCTATAAAATTCCCTTCGTCAATTTCTTTCTCCATTACAGTTTTACAAAATTCAATTCGCCTTCTTCTATCTTCTTCATAAATCTCTTAATGAGTTTGAAGTTTGAAGCAACGATATCCTTGTCTTTTTAAAATATTTCGCATAGTCCGTGGTGGAATTCCAACTTGTTCAGATATTTGTTTTGATGAACAAGGTTCGCTGTTTTCAACAGCGATGCAAACTTCAATTTCTCGACGGTCTCTTGCTTCACTTAAAGCCTTTGTTCTCGGTTCTTTACTTCAATCATCTTCATCATGTCAATGTATTTGCGGAACTTGACGATACATCCTGTCGATTCAAATGTATAAATGATTTTTAATATCGTACTTTTTGCAGGAATTGGTCTATTGACGTAAGAAAAAACGAAGCGTCCTACTATTTCTTGTGAACTAGAACCACCGTAATATCATTTTATTATTTGAATCCTTGCGTTGTGGTGTAAATAAAATAACAAATAAATATAAAAAACTAAAATTACAATTGAATACTGCGATGATAAAACGACTATAATACTGATTCAAATATGTATTAGAGTAGCGAATACCAAGACACTTTATTCTGTCAATGCATATCCCTCAGTGGTCAGTATGATACTAGAATGCAGCTGATCGAATATTACTCATCAAAACTCGCTTCGCGCATTCCTACCACAATACATTCCGTAATGGCAACTATGCTTATTTCAATATATGGTATTTCTGCCCGATGAGTCCATTACGCAGTACGCTATCCTTGTTAGAAGGGCGTCGCCTCTAGCGTGGTTGACACGTCGAGTTACCGTGACCTTCTTCTACCCCGAGACATCCCTTGCTTCTGAAGAAGCTACTTACATTAGTGGCAAAACGTTGAGTTTTATATTGTATATCAGATGCATTTACTTGTACTGTATATATTCTGCAAACCATGACACAGTCAACACCCGGTACACCCTAATAACAGAGAAATACGAAGTCAATTTCAGTTTTCAGTTTGTATTATTGATCGTTTATAATAATATGACCACTCATCGGAACATTCCATCCGTACTTTCAAAAATTAAACTCCTCCCTCAGCGGTCAGCGGTAATATTCGTGCGTTTACCTGAATACTATCCGGGCATACCGCAGCAATCGCCCAGCTCTATTCATAAGTTACGATGTTCGCAAGTTTAGGTTCGGCTGTACACACATTTCCCGTACTGGCAACTATGCGTGCTCCAATATATGACGTTTCTGCCTCGACTCCATCACGGATTACCTTATCGGTATGTACATATAATAATTTATGTGTTCGTATATTCTACAACCTGTTTGCTAGCTGCTGTGGTTAGGCACTTACAAGGGAAGATACCGAACCCGGAAATTCAAAAAAATTTGAAACTTTGGGGATATATAGAGCATACCTAGGTATGCTACACGCATTTTTTTTTTGTGCCGACATTCACTTTTAAGGGGAGAAACCCCCATTGAAAATTAGCGAATTTTTAGTTTTCTTCATATAACTTCCGTGAAAGAAGAGATAGAAGATAAGTGTAAATGCAATAGTTGCAGGATATATCAAGGTCTTTCAAAATGCGTGACTACTATATATACAGGGTGTTCCGTTAAGCCGTGCACTTATACTGCAGTTGTTTTTGTAACAATAAAAAGCTTAAAACTATATAGGGTGTTCTAATATACAGGGTGTTCTAAAAGTAAAAATTAATATATCCGTGGTTCTATCTATTAACAGAACTTCGTAAAATATGTTATAATGTATATGTATATATATTATTGAATACTTATTGCAAGGAATGGTCTTCAACCGGCAAGTTTAAAAAACAATGAAATTTGATGCTACAAAGCTTTGCTACAAAGTTCATGTATCTAATTTACTGTGTATCTCAGCATTACTGGTAATAAATCTATGTAGATGAGACATGATTTGTTTGATAATATCATCCAATATGTAGGTATGTGTATACATATCTATGACGCGATTTATTCATTTCATTTAATCACTAGCTATTGTAAGGGGAAGAAAGTTTAGTTTTTAGGCTAAAGTTATATCTTAATCGATTCTATTAAGGGATAACAAATTTATCAATAGTTTTAACATTTTAAGAACAATACAAATATTGGTAAGTAGATACATTAAGATAATTAATATGTGATTAGTTATGAAGTATAAGATATGTATATAGGGCATCTCTATAGATAATCCTTTGCATCTTTCGGCCATATCTATTACGTAGTGAAGGACTGGCTTATGAATAATTATTCTCTGTGGTGATGAAATTCTTTAAAGAAATGTTTAAAACATAGAAATTCGTTGCACCACGCACATCACATGATAGCCTGGGCACCGCATATGGAACAACTAGCAGCATGCACAAAGTCCTGTTGTCTAAAAGCAAAATCTACCGGATTTTCGAACTTATTTGGTTTTTGATCGATGTATCCGCTTTTATACCAAGCATAAGCAAATACATCGTGATATTTGGGTGCCGAAACTTGGTTTTGAATAAGAGATTGTAATTTGATGACATTATTGCGTTCATGCAATACAATATCATAACCAAACAGTAGCACAAGATCGGAAATTTTCTTACAACATTTTTCCATATGCGGAAACCATATACATATGTACATCTAGTGGTCGTATCATTGCCATAGTTTTTTTCGGTATTGTCAATATTATAACATGTTTCTTTGATATACTCTTTTACAATGTAGCAGGACAGCGGCCAGTCCAAGAGTCCAAGAATAACACGCTCTGAGCTCCTACGTTTGGCAAATACACACGAGTGAGCCACTCATTAAACAGTTCTCTAGAAATTTATTTATTTTTCTTGAATTTATTTTATACTTTCTTAAAATTCCAGATCCAATGCCGAGACCCCTTAAAGTTCCCTAAAACTTGCGTCATTGAGATCATTCCTTGCAATAAGTATTCAATAATATATGTATATTGTAACATTATATGAAGTTCTGCTAGATAGAACCAAGAAATGTTAATTATTATTTTCGAAACACCCTGTATATTACAACACTGTACATAGTTCTAAGCAGAATTAAAAGTCCCACAAATTATATCTAAAACTTTTCTTCGTATTGTAACAAAAACAACTGCAGTATAAGCGTATGGCTTAACGGAACACCCTGTATATATATGATAGTCACGCATTTCGAAAGGCCTTGATATATCCTGCGACTTTTGCATTTACACCTACCTTCTATCTCTTGTTTTACGGAAGTTATATAAAGAAAACTGAAAATCCGCTAATTTTCAATGGGGGTTTTCACCCCTTAAAAGTGAATGTCGGCACAAAACAAAAATTGCGTGTTGCATAGCGTTTTGTATGCTCTATATATTCCCAAAGTTTCAATTTTTTTTGAATTTCCGGGTTCGGGATCTTCCCTTGTTAGTCAGCGATGTGAGAGAATGCTGGAGCATGGCTGTAGTTTTGCCAATAATATATCACTAGATGACGAATGGCCACTCTCTATGCATAAGAATACTTCTTCATCACGGCAAACATCGTTGCTTGAAGTTAATGATTTTATAATGCTTTTATGGTTACTTATGTTCATCACTGAAAAACTCCAAATTTATTAATTTCTTCTAATCTCTCCTGCTGAAACAGAAAAAAATTGGAACGTAAGAGTTCGGAATTGAGTCATTAGGTATATGGTAGACATTATTTTGATTAAGCTTAATTGTGAATGCATAGGTATTGCAAGTACATATAACTTTACAGCGCTAATACAATTGTGATAATTTTGAATTTCGAATATATGATATAGAGATATAGTGTACCTATGTATATATCGCTATATTTACATAGTACATGTACTTACTTATATATAGCTGAATATATTGTTATGTTATTATTGATATTGTTCATACTATCTCCTTATTTATGGCAGCAGTGTAAAATTAAAATTAAAAAAAAAATAAATTAAATTAAATTAAACATTTATATTAATTAATTAGTTAAAAAAAAAGACTCCAGCCAACGGCGTGCACGCGGAAAAATTAAAAAACCCAGATTATACTGTGAAAAAATTTATTGTAAAAACACATCACAAACACATATAACACATAATTACATCCATTTCGGCACAACAAACATGAAATTCAAGCTGGAATTACGAAAATCATTTTTAAAAAATAGCAAGCAGTACATTTGAAATTTACGGAGTGACAGGCCTTGCTGAAACAGAGAAACAAAAGGGAGGGGACAGTTGTTTACGAAGTTTTGACGACTGACATACAAAACAAGTCACGAAAACCGATTTTAACGAAAATACATTTTAAAAGCAGGTAAAAGTTTTATAAGTGCCCATTAGATTTTTAACAATCAAAATTAAACTAGTGAACGTGAAGAAAACCCGGGAAAAGAAAAACAAGATTGAAAACGGCAGGGAGGAGTTTGTAACGCGCACAAGAGGATATTGGATACGAAAAACACACACACACACACACACATTTAATTACATTGGGAAATTACAGGTAAGGGTTGAGGGTGGTTTAGTTAGATAACCATTGTAAAAATTTTTTAATCACATTATAATCTGGTTCTCTTTAAACTGTTTATATATTTTTTATTTCGTCTCATTAGTGACACACAACAATATAGTTATACTTATGTGTGTAATAGCAAAAATTATTCAATACTATATATTGCTATTTTTTACTGGTTTTATTTTTTGTTGAAGGTTACTGGCAGAAAAACAAATCATTGTTTCGAAAATTTACCGACAATAATAGTAGAGACTCCACTAGGAGTGAAAGTAACTTATGTTGAAGGAACGGATCTAGAGAATGCAATACAACATAATCCTGCTGCAGAAGAAAACAGAGAACTAGAGGATAATATTGGTGATTTGCTAGAAAATGTGCATCGTAGTCGTGCCAACATGTTGCGAAGAAATAGCATATCTCTGCCCAATCTTGAAGGTTTAGAATTAAACATGTTGACAGAACGTGAAAATAAGGTAATATGTCTGTTTTGTTTCTATCTTATCACCTCGTTCTTTAGATAGGTATGTGTTAAAAATACTTATCTAGTTGTCGTGGTTCGTGGTACAATAAAATTTGAAATAAAAATCCGCCAGTGAACGTTTATAGAATAAATGGCCAATTGTTGAACTATACGATTCAGTACTTACTTTGTTGAAATTATTAATTTAGTAGTGATAAACAGCACCCATGAATACATCTCCGTCTCACGCTTCTGAAAACTGTTACAAGAATGATTTTAATTCAGAAGACTATGCTTATTGGAAGGTAAGTTAAACATTACGCACTTGGATATTGCAGTACATTTTATTGTTTTAATTAGGAAAATTATATAGAATATGAAATATAATTGAGACAATTGCAGCATGTCGTGTTTGTGTCTGTATTTCTATGTAACCTTCACTTCTTACATCGTCTTATATCGGCTAGTTTAAATTAGTATATTATTACGTGGGTTGTATATTATAGTTGTTCTTTGTATATCATGAATTTATTAACGTAGGTAAATTGTAGATAAACATGTCACTCTAGCTATATGCAATGAAAAGTTTTAATATCCAACAGGCTTTGCATACAAGTAGTGCAGAATTACCACAGTTATACTTAGTCACATTATAATCGCTAAAGTGCGTATAGTGACTAGTTGCGATATATCTGTGTGATTAGAAATAAATGGAAACTATTTATTACTTTACAAGTGATAATAATTTTAAAATTATAATGCAATTTAGTTCTAATACGGATACTTAATATACTGAGCAATCTTTACGACATTAACTAAGGGCAAAGTTAGACATTTTGCAATGGTAAAATGCATGCATTCAGCACGCAGCTATACTATACCAGAAACGGCGATTAGGTGCAGTAGCAACCCTGTACGTGTATTACCTCATTAAATCGTCATACCCAAAATAACGCATACCATTGGTTGATCGGCGAGTCCGCTTACAATAGTAGAATAAATGTGATTTGTTTACCGTCTGTCACCCGTGTTTTGATTATTAATCTCGATATTTTAGTATTATTTTATTGCTAATATTTTATGAATTAGTTTTCATAGACTTTTTCAAACCTCGATTTTATAAACACATAAGTAAATTCACAAAATAGAGTTAAAATGTGTTTAAAAAACTTTTGTTTTGAAGGTTATATTTGATATACAGAAATCGCATATTTTTCTTTGTGTGGTAGTTTCTATTAGTGAATATAGAAAATTCACCTCTCATAAGAAGAGAATGGTAAATCATTTTTCGGTGGAAGCCAAAACAAAGATTTCGACTATATTTAAAACCTATCAAGAGTGGCCCAGCAGTTGAAAAGTAGAAAATGTTGAAATGACAGCAAAGCAGCAGTATACATGTACATCTTATTAAAAACAGACAAAATTAACTTTTAACGGTGCTTTTTATAGGTATTAGAGAACATAGTGTATACAAAATTTTAAAGGAATATGGATTCCAGTATGCGTGTAAGCTATCGACAAAGATGAAATTTTTCCATGAAGAAGCAACTATCTATGTCAAATTATTAGTATCATGGGAATGGAACACCAGTTTACTACTTGAATAAAATTTGATTAAACGCTAATGCGTCTATTGTAAATAAAGTATGAACAGACATATACATTCTTATCGTAAGACAGACATTTTTGGAAGGTTTATCAACAGGCCGTAAAAACCCTTCTGGCAAAGAAAGGAGGTTAATTATTACACATAGAGGATCACCCGAAGGATTTGTAGAAGATGGTTTACTTCTTTCCGAATCAGAAAAAACTGGTGGATATCATACACACATGAATGCAGAACGATTTGAGGAGTAACTGTAACGTATTCTTTGGAATTTAAAAGTGAATGAAGATATTGTTCTTGACAATGCTTATCACCAGGGTCGAAGATTATATAGACCAGCTACAGGAAACAATGGCAAGGCTGAAAATTCAGTAGTCGAATAAAAGTAATCGAAAACTTTATCGAATACGAAGAGCACATGGTAAAAACAGCATTATTAAGCTTACAATTAGTTAAAGAAAACACGCAACTCCATAAAGTATGCGGTTGATGAAGTAATAGAGAAAACCATCAGAAAGGTATTAAGATTTTCTCGATATCACTGCAAATTGAATACAATTGAACTGATTTGGGCTCAAATAAAAGGATATCTAGCCGGGCACAATACAACATTTAAACTAACCGATGTAAAAGAACTGTTGAAACAAAGTGTCACTAACAGTTCTGGTGAAAACTGGATAAATGCCATCAAACATGTTATTGTTACTGGAGATTGACATAGAACCAATGATAATTAGAAGTGTTAGTGACTCATCAAGCTCATCTTTCGATGAAAATGACTAATGAAATTGTACGATACTGATGTTTTGTTTGATATACCCTTTTTATAGCGAACTGAATATTTTGATATTTGTATAGCTCTTGATGAAATTGTAATATATAACAAGGCAATACACAATAAAAAATAAATTATATCGATGTGTCATGCTTATTTGTATGTTTTCCTTTGTGATTATTTTATTAAGAATAATTAAGACGTTATGGTGAATTGCTTTATTTAGTGATTTACATATCGATACACATCTATCTACACCAACGTTCTTTCAACCAGCACCTCGGACCTGCTTTGTTCATCAATATATTTTTGTGCTACGTAATAACAGTAGGTAATAGTAGTAGTAGGTAAGTATTTGTAATACCTTATTTTTTACTAATTACAACAGTATTAATTAAGCTAAGCTGCAAATAGTGCAGACATATAAATTGATATGTTATATTTTATATGCGATAATTGTCTCCCATAAATTGCGTAAACCTTTTGGACATCAAAAATATATAAATTGATTGATTGCTATCCAGGTAGGACGGTCTTTTAACGGCTTTTACAAAATATTAAATTAATCAATTTTTAAATACAGTAATACTTCGATTTACGTATACTCTACTTACGTAAATTCGCAGATACGTAATTTCTCTTTACTTCCCTTCTTCGCTCTATAGCTCATCGAAACGCGTACTAAACTCGGCGATCATTCGTCCATTTAAATGAATCTATGAACCAAAATGATAACTTGTCAGTTAAGGATTTCTGGAGTAAATTTAATGTTCTTGATGCTATTACAATTATAGCAAAATCGTGGACCGAAGTTTCTTGCAAAACATTGAAGGGCGTTTGGAAAAAGCTCTGTCCAATTTACTTTATAGATACAGCTGAGGCAATTCCAGACTCTCCAGATATCGACGAGGTCAACGATGCAGTTGAAGATGTTGTCACTTTAGCAAGCCAACTTAACTTAGAAGTTGACAGTGAATACCACATCGAACTCTTGGCGTCGCATGATGAAGAGCTTGCGCTTGATGATTTAATTGAAATGCAGCAACAGAATAAAGTTGAAGAAGAAGATGATTCTGAATTGGTACCACGAGAAAACCTTATGACGGTTCCGAAATTAACTCAGGCTCTTAATTCTATAGATGATGGAATTCGGATTTTAATGGAAATATGCTCATGAAGAGCGAGTATTGACAACAAAACAAAGAATAAAGCAGTGGATTTTGTGTTATGAAGATATTTTACGCGAAAAGAAAAAGAATATCACTGATTTCTTAAAACCTACTTCAAATATGTATATATAACATCTACATATATGGATCTACTTATATAAATTAACACTTTTTTATACATATTTACTTTTCTTGTTTTGCAATTACTACATATCTACATAGTGCATTCATAGGATAACATTTTTTGTTTAAAAGTATGTATTATTTAAATTTTTAAAATTATATGTAGATGTATTTTTATAATTTGTCTTAATCAATAGTCAGCAACTAAGCTGATGAGTGTGCCTAAAATTTTACTGCAAATCTGTAGGTAGTCGACATACGTATTTTTCGACTTACGTTATGTGCCTTGGTCCCACCTACTACGTAACTTCGAGGTATTACTGTATATATATTGATCGTATAAGACAATAGTTTTGAAATAATTCCGTAAGATATATTAAATGTTAGATTTTCATTAGAAGTGTGAAAAAATAACCGTTTTGCACATTGTGAGCCGGGCTCGTTCAATGTTGCTGTCAATGCAGCGTTGCCAAATGTTGCTACTGCATCTGTTGGGCGTTGTAGGTATAATATACGACAAAAGTTGGCCAGTCTCACAATCTTATATGTTGCTGTAACCAAGATATACATATGTATAAAAAGCAATCAATACTATCCAGGCGGTGATGGCAATGTCTTGTCAGAATCGAAAAATTTGAGTGTATGTGTAATTCATTTTACTAATGAGCCAACTATTGAAACTGGGTAGGGTGGTAAACAGAAGGCGGGTATAGTAGTTAGTGCAAGTACCTACTTTATATTTGTGAACTTCCTTTTACATAAAATAATTTATATTAAAGTGAAATCTCAGCGTCGCCATTTATGAAAAAAAAACAACAAATTGGTCCATATTTACCTAGGCCATATAAATCACCTACTTATTGATAATGTTTGTTACATAATAAATTATATTATTTGATAAATTATGAAGACTCGCATTTTGAGCGCACAATAACAGTAATATGTATACAAAACAAAAATAAACTAAAACATAAAATCGAATAAAAAGAAGTAGTAGGTATGTTTTCCGGGTGTGGCCGCGTAACTGCTTTTCGACTTGACGTTTCGCTGATCATGCTGTCAGCTTCTTCAGACGTTTTCTAACGACCCTCTAACGACTGATGTTGCCGTCTTTTGCTTCTTGTTGTATAATCCTATTCCCGTTTTGCGCTTCGTTTATCCGTAACCATTCCGCTCTGTTGATCCATAACCGTTCCTGTTCGATGAGCCGCACTATTTCTTGTGTGACGATCTCGTAGTGCCAACTTTTAGATGTTGCTGAGTCTTATTATGTCCAGGTTCTTCACTCTGCATTATATACTTCGTCCCGTGTGGCCGATGTAGATCGTCTTGCATTGACATTTCAGGTCGTATATGCCTTTGGTTAGTAGCTTCGGCAACGCGTCCTTGTTAAGAGGAGTAGTTGTTCTATTTTAGTCACTGTATTTAAACGAGTGGTGATGTTTCTTTTCTCTAAGGTCTTTTTAAGTCTATCAGTGGCATATACGAACTGATATGTCAATGGGAAAGAGCTACATCGGCCAGACGGGATGGAGTATACAATGCAGAGTGAAGCAACACGAGAGAGACGCACGCTTGGACATAACGAAAAATCTGCAGGACCGGAGGACCTGCAGCAACAAGCAGACCTGAACATAACCTGCAGCGACGTGAAGGTATTAGCCAGGACCTGCCGCTACCATTCGAGGATAATACCCGGGTCTATAGAAATAATGAAGAACGATAACAACAACTTTAATCGTGAAGACGAATACAGATTCAGCAACATCTGAAAGTTAGCGCTACCAGATCGTCACGCAACAAAAAGTGCGGTTCATCGAACGGGAGCTGTTATGGATCAAGAGAGTCTAACGGTTGCGGATCAACGAAGCGGAATGGGATAAATAACAAGAAGCAAAAGACGGCAATATCAGTTCTGAAGCAGCTGACAGCATGATCGGCGAAACGTCAAGCCAAGAAGCTGTTTCGCTACAACACCTGGAAGACATATCTACTATGGATTACGGTCGTTAAAGCGTACACTCAACTATTAGTTTAATTTAATTTTATTTATAATCTTTTAATATCCATCTCATTAGTGCGCATAATTATATAGAACAACACAAAAGTAGCAGCAATGGTAGCATTATACAGTGCTTTCATTCAATACCAAAACCCACGTTACCTCTTTTAGATATGTAACCCATTTAACAGCATGGTAATACATATTTTAATATGTATAATATTATATAAATAAATAATAAATAAATTCCCCCAGAAATTTTTATTTACATATATTGATAATTAAAATTTTACAGGTTATTAAGAAATTAACGAAATGGCAATTAACGAAAATGGAGAAATAAAATAAAAATGAAAACAACGAGGCAAACAGATGCGTATAAAACTGTCAAATATCAACCTTGCAACTGTTGGGTTAGACCGCTTAGGGATATTATTTGTTTTACCAACATATTATTTGCGTCATCTTACGTCAGAGATCAGTGGATTTTGATTCTAAATGAAAGCTCTGTATAAAAAAAATCCTTTTTGTGCTACATAACAGCACAAAGTGAACTCAAAGACATAGCATATATAATAGTTGGATGAGTCGCTATAACTTGGTTAATATGAAAGAAGATATTCAAAATTTTGAAATGCTGGGGTGGCGCAACAGGTATGGCCTTGGTCCCGCCCAAAATAAAATTCTGTATGTCGATTAATATGAAAGGATACAATTTTTTGTGGCACAAAACGGCACAAGATAATAAATAGTAATATAAATTTCGAATAAGCGAAGTGGCGGGGCTGTGACATGTACCCTTGCAATTGTTTAATGCTTTGTGCACCTAGAATTATAAACAAAAAATGATTTTGTTGCATATCTCAAATCGCTGTATTGTATGTATATAACATTAAATAGTGTTTATTTTTTGTTTTGTATTTCGTAGAGAGTTTCAACTAGACCAATACGCTGTATAATAATTATCCTTTTAGCGCTAGGACGTACGAATTCAACTGAAATAGGCATGCTAGTATGCGACAATAATTGTGTGCCTATATCATTCGCAGTCTGCAGAGATAGATTTGAATTTCTTGTCTACGATCATCCGCTCTCAGGCGTTCACACGGTCTATTGTTCAGATTTATAATCTTAATCCTTACTAATTTTAGATCTTTCCGAATACTCGAATACACATCGAATTTACGAAAGAATTTTAAATAGTACCTAGTACCTAGTGAACTCGTATAGGATTATTATTATTGTTATTATTATTATTTTATTGGCTTCGATTTTCACCACCCTGGAGAAAAAAGATAACCCACACAGGAAAGATTACAGAGGAAACAGCATCTAAACTATGATCGAACAGCTTGCAAGATGTTTCTAAAGTCTACAATTGATGTCCAATCTCGTATAGTATGTAGTGTTTTATACAAATACCATTGACATAATTACGTGGACATGCTTCACCCTATATATTAAATTATTATGTCACATTATAGTCAATTAAAGTTCAAAATTATTATTCATGGAAAAATTCGTTAAAATTGTTTGGTTTAATTTTATCGACATACCTACCTACTGTCTTTTTTTTTAGAAATTAAAAGCATAATTTTCTATTGCGATAAAAAAAGGTTTGACATACAGTTCTACAGTTTGTTAACTACTTAACGTGACTACAATCGTTTTAAATGACTCAAATGAATTTTGCTAATGAAGCAAACATCGTGATATGATGATAATTTTATTATTACTTATTATTATAATCATGCATGCACTAATAGTGAGCGAAATTATTTACAATAACTTAAACTATTTTCCAGATATTTTTTTTCAAACAAAAATGACAAATCAAAAATATGAGATTAAATCGTAAACTAAACGAATTTATTATAATTACATATTACTAAAGCAGATAAAAGAAAAAAGTTATTGTACTATATAAAATTGATTATGTAACAAAATGAACTCATTATTAAATGACGAAAATCTATGTATCGATTTACAAAAAGATCTAACAAACAAAATTCAAATTGAAAATAATCCACCAATAGTTGGTAAAAAAAATAAAAAGGAAAAATAAATTATAATAAATAAAATATAATAATTAATAGTCTCACGAATTTACGGTGTATCTACCTAAAATATTCAATTCATAAACCTAATATTTCATTAAGATCTACTGTAACTTGTGTTCAATCTCCACCGTACAATTTATTCAAATTTTAATTTCTTTTTACAACAAATATGCAACTATAATGGGTTCTCCATTACCTGCTGTAATAGTAAACTCAGGAGGAATAAAAGATCTTGAGGAGGATTTGTTAAACAAATTAAATTGTCATGTCGAATTTTACAAACGGTAGGTTACCGGAAGGTAAAATTGATTATATTTAATTTCTGTAATGATAAACTGAAATTTACATTTGAAAAAGAAAACCAAAATTCTGTTACTTTTTTAAATGTTAAGATAATAATATACGTAATAATCCGAGCATAAAAACAAATTTGTACATAAAAGACACTAACAGTGATATACACTTTAATTACTTTTCAAAAATATCGCTAAATTTAAAACATTTGTAATTAGTAGTTTAGTTGAGCAGACTATTAAATTGGCACATCGTTTAGGAAAGACAATTTTAGAAAAATTAGATCAGTATTAGACAAAAGTAGTTATCTAAAAGAATTTGATAAAAAATAAATAAGATATAATAATTAATAATAATATACATTAATAATAATATACACTAATAATAATATACATTAAACTAAATTGTAAGATATACAGTGCTTTTACTTAACACCAAAACCCACGTGACGTAAATATCACAACTAAGTAACGGAAACATAATTATAATAAATGTTGAAAGTGGTTTCCATTGTTATCTAAACAACTGTTTTCTCTGCGTTTTAAATTTTCAAATACATTTTGCTGTTCTTCTATGGTGATGTTATTTATTTCTTCTTATAGG
Organism: Popillia japonica; assembly: GCA_004785975.1. Taxonomy (NCBI): domain Eukaryota; kingdom Metazoa; phylum Arthropoda; class Insecta; order Coleoptera; family Scarabaeidae; genus Popillia; species Popillia japonica. Next base: position 19,317 of record SMLS01073637.1, read on the forward strand.
GGATAGGAATGTTAAATTGTCTGATAACCTACTTTCACTCAAAAAACGCGAAAAACGTAATTAAGATTATTACTGTATATGATGTATACAACACAGGTCGAGTAAGCGAACAGTGGTGCAGGAAATGCGAGGTGCAGGACGAAACGAGTCTACATGTAATCTGCTCATGTGAGGAACTGAAGGAACTCAGGCAGAAATGTTGCGGAGAGGATTAATTTGAGCCTTCGAAGGTTCTCAAGCTTCCACTGGACCAGAAACTGGGCTTCATAGAGGAAACTAGGATGCTCGAATGGAAGTGAGAGATCTGATAGGGAAGAAGAAGATAATCAAAGCAAAGTCGTACATACCTAAATAAATTAAACTGCAGAGACTGTGATGATTGTTATGTAGGTCAAATTAGACAATATTGAAAAAACGCCTCTATAATTATCAGTACGCTGTATCACATAACATAACCGCGGGAACTGCTTTGTCTAAGCAGTATAACGAATTACAACATAACTTTGATTTTGAAATAAAAGATTTAAAAAAAGTAAATAGTTATAAACAGAGATTAATATACGAAATGATATACATACATTAAAAAAGAAAATAACTCCGTAAATTTTAGAGCAGATATTGAAAATTTAAGTATTATTTATAATACATAATTTAATGAATTTTATCAAATTAAGTTCTTGACTAAGTTGTTTTGTCATGATTTTTCCTAGTTCTTGTACAGATTATGATTATAAATTTACAATTCAAAAATATTTTATTTTGTTCGTGAAATTATAAGCATAATCCTATATATCATTGAATTTCTTTGTCTTAAGATAATTCTGTTGATAGGCATTTCTACTTTTTTGTTATAATTATTGACACAAATTAAATGTCAATTTCTTCCACTGACGAACTTTATAACGAAAACCTAATCATTTGTATACAGGTTCTGGAATGATTTAATTTTTAATCGAATAGAGTTTGATTCCACCTAAAAGTCGAAAAAGTATCTGGAAAATAGATAAGTACTTGAAGGCCAGAAAAATATAATACTAAAAGACATTTCTGATTTTTTTGGGAAAAATCGAAGATGTTCAGCTGAAAAATCGAACAATACTGAACGTAAAAAGTAAGAGTTCAAAATATGTACTGCGGCATTGACATTGCAGTCTGTTTCAGTTTTTTGGGTAAGTTTTTGAGTAAGCTGTATTGGACAGAACTCTTCACATTGCATTGATAACAAAAGTGAGGATACGCATCAATTAAATAGCAAAATATGTATACATACTGGGGTACTCGATATCTCGAAAATCACCCGTAGGTACTTAAGAAAAATATTAATCATTATTATAATGAAAGTTCACTGTTTCTTCTTCCTAACGTATTAAATAAATTCGAATTTTATTCTATTCTAACATGTTGCCTTTTCAGCATCAGTTAAAGTTTAAATTAGTGTATATACATTTATTGGTACATACAGTTTCCGATACTTTTTCCACTTTTAGATAAATTTAAACACAATTCGATTAAAAATCAATTTAAGGAAGAAATAAAACGCCAAATTGTAGAAGGCTGGGAACACTTTGAAGATGATATGTTTATTAAATTTTTTTTTTTTTTTTATTTTGCAATTATGAAGTTAACGTTTACTTTTCTTATTTCTTCTAACGTTGTAGTAAAATAAAATGATTATTTCAAAAAATTCACCATGTTTTTCGACATAAAAGTTGAAGTTTCTCGAATGAAATGTATTTAATTCGGATACCGATAAACGAGTTTCATTTACTCATTTTCTTCTAAATATGAAAATGTTAATAAAGAAAAGACTTGAAATGTCATTAACTACGACTACTAGGTTTTGATTTCCGCTCTTAAAACCGAGGTATGAGAATTGTATAAAAACGCTTTTGTTATGTTACAGAGACAATATGTACATATATATTTAGTTTGATAAGATAACGTCTAATGGTACACTTTGCGGTAATTTATAAGTAATAAAAATGAATCTTGGGTATCATAAAACTATACGAGGCTGTTTTGCGGATATAGGTTAGTTATAGTTCAAAATAGTATCTGGAAATGTGTTGGTATGAAGCAGTGCGATCGCTATACAATAGAGGTTGGCAGTTCGCTCACTTTAGTGATCCGATACAGTAACTCCCGATCATCTAAATGATTCGGTTCAATGAATCATTTGAATCAATTGAATCATTTAATATCATGTCATCTTTAAATTCGCCCGCTTTGCTCGTAATTTTGATGTCGGTTTGGCGGGTTTATATTTTTATTCAAAATTCATAAAAAATATTTTGCCCACAATTGCATTGATTGATAGATAGAGCACATCGAAAAAATTAAAAAGAAAGAAATTCAAAGCATTATTACCTATATCTAGGCAATTTTTAATATTTTAATACCATGTAATTTTTTTTTTAGAATTTCATTATTTGTTTCTATTTAGTTACACTTTTATATACAGAGAGTTCTAGTTTAGATAAATTTTATTCACAGAATATTTATTTATTAGTTTATAGTAAGTATATAATAATATGTATATAGCTCCATAATTTAGAAAAACAGATTTATGTTTCACAGGTAGGTAATTCCGGTGACTATGTTTAATAAGAATACAATAAACAGTTATGTTAAAATATTATGTACATTGTTTCTTCACCAATATACATAAAGGCACAAACGAAAAATATAACTATGTATATGTTAGTAAACATTTAGATATATACCCATATAAAAGAGTACCTACAAATTACAAACAATTTAATTATTTATAAAAAGTCAGCGCGTTAGATCATAAGCTCCAAACTATTTTTGTACATTACAATAATTATGTTCCATTTTCCAAATTTATTGGCTGACATTGGGTGTTAACACTGTTAATTGGTAGGTACATATATACATACTTCATACATATAAGGAACCGTAGCTCGCATCTTTGCCATTAGGATTCAACGAATTCAAATGAAACAAAGAACTACTGTGGTGAATGAAATCATTAAATGAAATCATATAATGAAACTGAAACAAATGAAACGATGATCCGAATCGGTCAATTTTGGTGAACCGGTTCAATCGAACCAGCAGTAAGACACGCTCAATGAATCAAATCGTTCATAAACGACACAGCTCTACTACATTAGTTACATACCCTCTCATTTTTTCACTGATTCTTCGTATTTTGCGAAGTATAGCAACTTAGAGAGTATTACAATCTCACTCTGAATCAGTTTAAAATCTTGTAATAGATTATACATATTTAAACTTCTGTCATTTATATCATTCTACAAACATAATTAGTTTTAATCCATGGTTCAAATATGAATAGTGGTTTGGGTATTTGATATTTTAAAATCAGATATTGTGATTTTATCCGAAATTTTACGGGAGGAAATACGGCGTTTTTCGCAATATAGAAGAAAATACACACCTGTATCTCCAAATGTTTTGCACAAGAATAATTAAATACGGTTAAGTAAGTATATTTAGTTCATTTAACTTAATGTGGGATATTTGTTATATTCAAATATGCTCACTACGTAATGTTGTAATTAATAAGAATATTTACAACTAAATTTAAATTGGGTTTGTAAACATGTACGACTACGTACAAGCTAGAATGGTGTCAAGTTTATTACAATAGTCATAACATAAAAAGCAAATATTTATGCTCCACTATTGTTGTTTTATTTTAGTTAGGTACAAAGTATGTACTGCGTAACGTATGTTCTTTATTTAGCGTGCAAGGCTTAACAATTCTTAAAGTAATGAATAAAATTTGTAAACTAAACAGGTTTCTTTCGATCTTACTTAACGTGTTTGTGGTTAAATAAATTGTATCATATTTAAAGCCATCCACTATATTGCGATTACAAGACACCTAAAGGCATTGGTAACGCGATACACATCAGTGGAAAAGTAATACGCATATAAAGAGCAATAGGAATAATGTGTTATGTTTTTTTTAGCCGTAGTGAGTGCAACGACAATGGCTTTCAAATTTGCAAGTTCGGAAAATAATAACTACCAAATATTTTCCAGATACTTTTATTGATCATTATGAAATTAAAAATATTTTATGTATATTGCTAACTGGATCAGCGGCTTTGCTCGCCTGCAAACGATGCTAGTGGATTCCATACTACCAATAAATTCGCATATCCGGCATATTGTTCTTTTAAACACTGACTGTATCGGCCCTCCCACCTCCCTCTATCTTCTTTTAAACATTGAGTGTATCTCTCGCCTTATCTGAGTGTAGATTTTCACGACCGCTATTCATTTAGAAGGGTTTTCGCTTGCTGAACATGCTGTCAGTCCCCTCAAAACGTTCCTAAAGACTGACGTTTTGCTTCTCGTTATATGTATACGGTTCGATGATCTGTATCCGTCTTGGTACTGTGGTCTTATTATAGACAAAAATGCCAATTATACGAATTTTCAATATTTAATGTAATAGATACCGATATGTAGTTTAATTTCTGGAAGTGAAGAAGGAATGTTTCGATGAATGTTCGTATTATTATAGACCATCAATAATACAAACGACTTGCTAGTATTCCCTATACCTAGTTCTTGTAGGGATTTGTTGACTTTTTCGAAAACTTTTTAATTTACTCCATCGTTATGCAAGGACTGTGGGCTTATATAATACAAGTAATGAGGTAACTTCAAACA
>SMLS01073638.1:0-24131 GCA_004785975.1 Popillia japonica
GCTGAGTTTGGTAACTTTTAAATCGGATAAAAATTAGAAAACATGCTTTCTTATCGGATAGGGAAGTAAAACCGTAGGTCCTACAATGTTTGGTACTTCAAAAATCACTGCTACAGGTTGAAACACCTTCAATCAGGCAAAATGGTAGTTGAGTACACAATAAGCCTTTTAGTCTGCAGTGGTACATGGAAACTTCCATTGTTTCTAGATCTCGTTCGGGTGTAGCAAACACCTAACTGTACGATTGTACAGCATGAAAATTATAATTTTTCGATGATAATTTAAACAAAAAGTGAACATGTGATACATCACCGTAATCGTAACCAAATAAGCTTTCGTTTGAGGAATGCCACGATGGGTCTTTTCATTTAAAATCTGTGCGGGTGTACTCCTAGAGAGACTATTGCAAACGTCAAACACATTCATATGTCAAACTGTCTCCTCCCTTGAATTAAAAGTAGATATGATTTTGACATTTTTCTAGTTTTAGTTTCTGAACTATTTGAGGTAATGGAATAACTTTGACTTTTGTTTGAATTGCAAGTGTTATCATTGACCTAACAAGTGGAAAAACTATCTGGATAATAAGATAAGTTAAAAGGTCATAAAAATACATATATTAAAAAATCAAAAACAAACAAAACGCTGTTGTAACAATTGAGGAGCGTTCATGCAAAATCAGGCATACCCACATAACGTAGTTTCGAGAAAAACGAACAACTTGTGCAACTTATACGACAAGTAGTATAGCAAATAATATTTTTAACACTGTTATGGTTATGGAAAAAATGTACGTCCTTTGAAGAAAAAAATTAAAAATAACTAGTGGAAATGTATTTTTTTCCGTGAATGCAAGTGTTGCTGCAAGTGTGTCTGGTTTTGTATAAACATATAATTCACATGTACCTACCGAATTCCATTATTCTTATTATTGTTTTACGAGAAAAAGAGATTAGAAAAATGGTACCCTGAAATATTTTTATTGACAAATTGAAATGAAGAATACAACAGGAAACAACAAGTACAACAACGGCATGGTCGTCTTTTAAATAGTCACAGACAATTTCAGTTCCTTTAGTACCTACGCTCTGAGTTGTCTTTTTCTTCTTGCGTCTGTGGCATATTCTCGATAATCATTTTCTATCCTGTTTTCCTCGATATACTAAGTTTATGATTTTGACTGAACTGATCATATAGTGGTTGCGACGACTAAGGGATAAAACTGAGCATTGTAAGTGATACAAACGACCAAGAACGCTACGAAATCATATCGAACTAAATTTTGGTCAATAGTGGAGATGTCTGATTTTGCATGAAGTGGATGTAAAACGTCCAGGAAAGTTATTACAAAAATAAATAGTTAATACTCACCATTATCTCCTTATGTAACATCAAACATGTTCATACATGATAGACGAGAACTATAAGAAATGATTCTAAATGCAATTAGTAATGTTGTATGATTTGTAGTTGGGCCATTCTAAGACAGTACCTATAGTATCAGTGTCAATTATTCACATATTTGTTAACTAATGGATTTAGTAATATTGATGTACTTGCTGAAATGCACAAATTTGACTACCCGATTATCAATAAAATTTGATTGAAAATTCAGGAATACTTGAAAGGGATGCGAATAAAAATACGGTAAATATTTATTTCACACTTTATTTTCTTTCAATAAATCATAACTAGTAATTTATTATAACATGATAAATTATAAACAACTCCGAAAATATAAGGTATAGAATTATTATTCGTCGATAGCAAGTTATGATTGTTCATTTAAATACGTAGATATGTATTTATTTACATATGTGCAAAAGAAGCTTGGTTTACTACATGAAGCATTTGACTTCCTTAGATACGCATTTTTTTGTGAATTTTCTTTATTAGCGTTTTTGTTTTTTTATTAAAAATTACATGTATTTATATTTTTACATAGTACCTATACTATTTACAGATTTTTCTTGTGACATTGATATATTATCTGTTTGACATGCAGGATATGTACATTTTTATAAGTTTTTTTTATATCTCGTGTCAGATAACTTATTGCAAATTTCTGATTAGTATTATAGATGCGATTATATACCTTCTTACACTGTATCGCTGTATTTATCATCATCGACAGTTTAAGGATATAAAATACACTTATGTTGCTGCAATGTTGCATAAACTAATCAAATTAGTTTCACATACATACTTCGCACCAGTAAATTAATAATTAAGAATAATTTAAATTATTCGTTATTCACTTTTATTTGAGCTGAATTAATTTGTCACGGTTTTCTGTTAGATTGGTAAATGGAAGTGTTCCGGTGCTACAAAATTATGTACACCACAAGTAATATCCTCGTCTACGCTGTATTATTTTATGAAATTAAATCAAAACAGTGACAAAGAAAATAATATTTTATACTACTGAAAGTCTTATAATGGAAGAACCTGCTGTAGATAACTAATTTTCTTAAATCTCTTGGGTAATAAAGCCTAACAACTAGCACACTAACCAGGGCAGGGGCGAAATTGATAAGGAAACTGTTACTCTTGTTAAGTAGAAACCGAGTCGGTTTTTTTTTTATAGAAACCGCATATAATTAAAACAGTAAGTATCTGAGCGTGTAAAAACGCGGTAGTGGAACCTAGGAATAGAATGATCCTTAATACATACGTTAACTTGAAAAAAACCTTAATAGCTCAGAAAAAAACATTTTTAAATTACAAGGATTAATATTGTGCCCTTTTCATAATGAGGTTATAAAAAGTTTGACTGTCGAAATGGAGCAGTTGCTTCAATGAATAATTATTAGAGTTCCTTAGAGTCTCAAATTTAAACGAAGGTTGGATAATGTTATACATACATATGTATATAAAATTTTTACAATGTACTGCATAGCAGGTTATTCAGATTGGAAACAAAACCGAGCCGATTGGGGGACACTAGTTTGGAAATACTCTACCATTGATAACGTTTATAACTTTAGCCTAAGCTTTTTCTCTAGATACGAGTGGTTAGATTTCTAGGAGGAAGAGAATTTATAAGAGAAAAAAGTAAAAATTGATATACAAATTAAATATTGGTTCCATTGTAAAAAATAGAAGTTTTATAAAAGCGAGTTCAAGTCTACTAAAGCAATTTTTATGCTGTGAGATTTATACATACATATTTGAAATTATACAAGAGCATCACAAACGGCTGTTTCGATAATAGTGATGATATTTTTACGGAGACATCATGTGATATAATGTGTTACCGATTTTATATATGTTTTTATTTATAAGCATAATAATTGTAGTGATAGTATTTAAATACTGCAGACTAACCGGCGCATCCACCAAATAAATAATCACATCGATAATATAATACTGAAACAAATATCTGAATTATCTATACGCGATTATCGTTATGTCTACTTTACATTTCTATTTTCCCGTCTGATTACTGATGGAAATACTATTCGACCACTTTCCTGTTTTCCATATTGTAGTAATTCACTTAATTCGATCGTAAGATCATTGTAATCTATCTATGTAATAATTTGTAATGTACACTACTCAACTTTTGAACTGGTACACTGATATAACATGCAGTAAAAGTAAACAACACTACTTAGACGTTAGGCATGCCTTCCTATATATTATCAGGGTTGTGTTCCGGAATGCAAACAAATGCCTATCGAATGCCATTTGTGTTTCTATTGTTTGTTGTTGTTATTATCCGTCATAAGTGCAGTTACTGAGCTCGCGGACGCTTATATTTTTATCAAGTTTTAAAAGAATTTTTGCTAATTTATCGAATAAGTTTTAATGCATAATGTTAGACTCCATTTTAGAGATGCCATTAGGCGGTTTAAGTATCGGAGAGATGGGCCAAACTATGGGAATGCACATGACTGGTGCATCGCTAAGAACTGTTGCTGCCCGTTTGAATGCGTGCCACAATGTGATCAGAAGAGTTTGAATGCGTTTTAATATTATTGGATCTGTCCAATACAAACACAGCGGAGGGTGAAGTTGCAATATAATAGTCAGGAACGACCGTTTTATTACGGTTCAAGGTCGAAGGAATAGATTTTCTACCGCAAGAACACTCCAAATTCAGTTATTGAATGCAACATGTACTCAAGAATCCACTCAAATAGTAAGAAGAAGGCTCCATGCGGTAAATTTAAGGTCCAGATCTAAAAACTGTCAATTTTTTGACCAGAGCCCACAACAGAAGAAGTCTAGACGCGGCACATCAACATTCAAATTGTGAAGAATGTTGAAGATTGGGTTTATTGTTTATGCAGCGACGAGTACAGAGTGGGTCTATATGGCTCCTCGTTGGCGTCCTCACAGAACAAGATAAATGTACGTATTATTTTCTTTCCAGAGCAACATTTCTGCAATACTAAGATGAAGATTTTGTTATTTTTCTATTAAAACATTTGAAATTCGTTACACTTAAGTTTTATTCTTTTAATTCTCTGCCCTGAAAGTGTTTTCTAGAACCACACTCTATTAACTAAGCAAGAAGGTGTTGCTCAAAAAATAGTAAATTGTTATTTATATACATATGTATGTTCTTGCGAGTATAGTTCAAAGGTTGAGCAGTGTAGTTCAATATCAAGTAACTTTATGTTGCATGTAAAGGTATGTTGCTGCTAAAATTACCGACAATTTGTAACTGTTATCTTTAAGCAATATATAAATTCTGAGACGTAATATAGGATTAATGACGTAATTAATATTAGCCGTTTCATTTAAATTCTACAGAATATAAGGTTGAATATACCATTATTATCAGTTACAAATTTTTGTTACAGCTGAGATTCTCCGCGAAATATTTAATTAGATACAAATATGGTATAGCATTATTAAACAAAAGTCGAGAAGAATAGGTACTGTGAATGCCTTTATACATCAAAGGTATGTTTATGGCAATATTGGAAACTATTTTGCTTTTACTTTTTAATACTGCATAGAAAAAATAATTTTTTTGTAATTTTCAGACAACTTTAAGATCTAAGACTTTAGTTCGCTACATTATCAAAAACAATGTTTAAATAAAAAGAATAATGCATCAAAAGACATAATATGTTAATTAAAATTTGTATGTGTAAACTAAGAAAAGTCCTAATTGCTTTACGTAGAGTAGTGCTATATAAATTTAATAAATGAATCCCCAATTGCTCGTAGAAATACATACATGAATAAAACTGTTATTAAATTTTAGTATCACTTAAATAGCCAAAAAACACAAAAAAGTGATTACTTAATAACGTGTCACAAAGCGATAGCTTGTGATCTTATATGTTTAGAAGCACAACATCTTTACACCATCTTACAAAATTTAATATCAGCAACGCTTTCAGCACTTACTACAAGTTAGTATTACATGTCGAAACTACTTCTGTGTACATACATTATATATGTAACATCGGATATATAAAATGCATGTATTGGTACCAAAGGGAAACTCATATTTCTTACAGCCAATGTTATAAAGAACAGAAGTTTCGGATTGTACGTGATGATGTCGATGGCGGTACAGTATTATTACGTTAAATACAGTAGTTTCGTATTTTTATAAAAAGAGAAATAATAGTAGTTGCACATAGAAAGCAAACAGGGAATCTGTTGTGTTCCTGAGAATTTAATTCTTAACACAATTGTTTTAAATACATCACGAAGCAAAAGTCAAAAATCAAGTAGATATGACGTTAGATTAAAGAAAACAACCTCGCTACGAAGAAACAGCTTCTACTGTTTTTTTTTATATAACACTAATTGTTGTTGAAAAGGATTGTATTTCCGTTTACTACATGTCACTGATATTTTGTAAGCATTTTATATTGCCTTGAAAATAATTTGGGAGCGAATACTTTTGACGATGTTACTAATGGAATTCATAAATTAACCAGTAAAAGTTTCCGAATCTCGTTTTTACTAACAACCAGGGTCTTGCTCTGGACTGGTCAATTTGTGTAAAAAGTAACTTTATATTTTTCAAGATCTTGTAAATAATGCTTAGAAAAAAATCAGAGGCCGAAATAATCATAATGTGCGTTAAAATACGATTAACACTTTAATTAAAAATATTATATCATGCTTATTTCCCTTTTTTTGCTTGAAAATCATTATATCCTTTCATCAACATGTTTTATAAAGCTACAGAAAACATCAACGACTCAGAATTCTTGACATTTATAATATTCATGAGCTCGCCTTCCACTTGTGTTCTGCATTCTACGTATGCTTCGAAGCAGGCATAAAATAATCACATCGGATTGTTTTCCACAGTTAGGTTGCTTTTTGTGGATGATGTATGCTTCCATTTCTGCAACCATCACACAAACTCCCTTAATATATCTATAATTTGTAGCAACATCTGTTTTGATTTTTAGTTCAAGAACCGTTCGTCTATGAACACGTATACATACATAACGTAGTTTTGACCTGGCGGTAATTAAAATGTGCTATACATAAATTGCGAGTACGCAAAAACTGATAGTTATTTGATTATTAAATCAAAGCAGTGTTTATTCAATTCGTTTGTGGTGTTTTATTAGTTTCGACATTCACATAGTTACGCCTATGAGTTTTTAACATCTTCTTGAGTAGATTAATTTTGCACTAACTATTTTATGGTCGATATTCAAGTTTCTAACTAATTGGTATGCTAATGATTGCAGTTTTTCAGCCAGATAGTTGCTCAGTTATCTATTCTGACAGTAGTAGACGTGAAATAATTGATAATAATAATATGGATTTTTGTTTTCACCTTGTCTTAATCATATAATTTGTAAAGTTGGTATTTTACGTATAACATAAATACGTTTGCTAATAACAACATTTTGTAAGAAGGTATAGTATACAAATGAAACAACTCACTTAATGTCCCGTAATAAGGTCCACGTCAGTGTAGGCTTGATGAAAATATCTGCAATAAATTATCTTGCGTTTCATAATAATATTATAACGGAACAGGACTGTTTATAAAGTATAAACCGTTTAAGGCAAATGCAACAAGATGAAACTTAATAAAACGCCGGCGTATATTTAAAAAGCCGACCCTAAATTAGCCGCTGTATGAATTTTTTTCCTGTCGGGTTTTATATTCGCAGCGAAAATAAACACTGAAAAATTACGATAATTAAAATTTACGGACTTTTGTGTTTTATAAAATTAGAAGGCCTAACTTAATTAATAATTATGGAGCTTCTCTATATAACAGTAATATAAATTTGGTGTTATAGAGAAAGTAAATAACTCGTGCGTTTCTGTATTAACAACGAATGAAATACATGCTGTTTATTCCATAGAAACATTAAAATAATTTATTATTGAGTAAGATAGGCCTCAAGATTGTCTGATAGGTACTTAATTATTTATAATAGAGTTTTATAACTTACATTGAGAAAATCTTTATACAATACTTCAGTAAAGCAGAATATATTGTTATCCATAAATAATGTGTAGTACACATCTGTATGCAACTAAAATATACATATGTATGTATATCTTCCTTCAAGTCGTAAAAACACATCCATTATACAACTATTATATGTCTATATGTAGAGCATTTACGATTATGTTTATTTAAGCCTTCTTTACTTGTTTATAAACAGTCGCTGAATTAAAATATGAAGGTACATTAATGTTTTTCATTAAAGGTTTTCGTATAACATTTAAATTCGTTCTGAAACATCTACACACGTATTTCCATTTTTGTTTTCTTAGGAGTGTAATTAACATTTACATAAATCTATTCTTTTTAAACAAAATAAAGTATATCTTAGATATGCCAAACAAATATAGTATTAAAGCATGTGTGTTGATATTATTATTTTAACGCATTTGTATACAAATCGATTAAAGTTCCACTTATAGGCCTCTAGCAAAAGTGTTTCCAAAATAGAGATAATACACATAAGAAATAAAGTATATTACCATATTCAATCAAGTTATTATGTTTATATCTATATTTCATTTTCATTTGTGCTAATATTAATACATACATATATACCTGATGCAATTTGCAGAATGTACATTAGAGATAATAAATATAAATTTGGGTAAAGTAATATTTATGTACTACTGTTGTGAAATTTTTCTATTTGTATGACGACATAAATATATTATGTATATCAGTGTACCATGCTAGGTGGAATAAGCGACACCTATCATGACTACTACTTAAAGCAATTAAACTTATGTGTGTTACATCACAATATGTTGCCAGCATGCATATATTTATAATTTCGTGTAAAAATTTACCAATTAGACTGGTAAAATTAGACACGACTGAAAATTTACTATAAAAGCAATTAGGAAATACATAGTGTGATTTATTAAAAGAATGTGTGCGCTATATTGAGATAAAGTTCGATTGTACTATACAGGGTGTATTTTCAATAAAAGTACAGACTATGAAAATTGGAGAGATATTATTTTATTAAACTTAAATCCAAAATATTTTGAGCAAATTCCTTCCCAGTCGCGAGAAAAAAAATGACCAAAGATATTATAAAATATTCGTCACGCCACTGGCGAATATTTTCGAACGAATGTATGTATGTATGTATGTAGCGGAGGGCAGATGCAGCGACAGGCGATACTGAACGTGTGCATTATTGAACTCTTCATTCAAAGCTATTTAAAAAAAATGCACATCAGCGTTATCTTGTAGTTTTTATAACATCGGCCGCTGGGCGCATATTACAATTTATAAGGGAGATTTTAATGTTGGCATTCGCATCGTAATTGAACAAAAATGTTTTGGATTTATATTCTACATAATTGTATCTTACCATTCTTAATATTCTTTACTTTTATTTCAAATACACCGATTCCACATATGTATGTATATTGATATACACAGACACAATGTGTGAATTATATACAGTTATTATTTTTTGCTAAAATTTTTTGTAAAAAATTCGAGTCTACGTCAGCTATCACCGATTCTTAAATGATGCGCTAAATAGTTTACTTTTTAAATCATACGGTAAGATGTTACAAAATCCAGATCATTCTTATAATTGCCCTAATGATATGTATGGTTTGTTATGTTTGTAATACGGCTGCTGACTCATCATTTCTAACTTTATTCTACCTTGATCGTTTTGGTTTTTTTATCCCTCCGGAATATTGAGATATGCACACAGACAGGATGTGTGGACAGTGTAGAGCACATAGTAGTAGTGAGTTTGTTGTAGTATTTCATGTAGTATGTAACTTGTAATACATTAAAAATTTGCTAGTTTCTTTTTTAGTTCTAACTACTGATTAATTTTTTGGTTTAAGAGGAAGAGCAGCTACTTATACAGTAGCTGATCTTAAACCTTTTGAGATGTAATTTGATAATTATAATAACTTTTGTATTTCTCAATAAATTTGGTATTATTATTATTATTATTATTATCTCACTGCTTTGCTTGTGAAGCCATATTTTTAAGACGAACAAAACCCAAAGTAAAGAAATGTTTGAATGAAACTCATTTTTATAATAATTCGTAATCAAGCAAATCGCAAAATATAGTTCCTAGATTATCAACAAAGAACCATAAAAAGTAGACACAAGAATTGAAATTACTTCTTTTAAATACGAATACATATCTCTGAAGCCGGTAAACACAAATAATAAAATTTGCAATACTTTCGATACTGTTTCAAATAAGACAAAAATGTTGGCGATCCAAAAAAATTCGTAGCGTCTTGTATGTTTCTGTAAAAGAACACGTCTGTGAGACCAATTGGAGCAATAATATTTACTTAGCAATCGCTTCATACAAAATTCAAATATCTGTATCCGTTTCCAATATATTTGATCTGGGAGTTTTAAATGGCACACCTGTATATATGTATATAGATATGTATGTACACTGATGGAAAGTAAAGATTGGACAGTTTCCATATAACAACGTGTAGTGTCTCTAGTTTCGAGGAGTGTACGTATGTTCTCTAATGTTGAAGAATGTACGGTATCAAACAGACAAGCGGAACAATATCCGTGAAACCACCTCCGTATGTACACTCTCTTTCTAAAGTAATGTCTCCTCAGCCAACGAGTTCATATCAATAATGCCTTTCAATGGACGTACTCTAGCCGCCGGGCGACCTTGATTATAGCAATGGTGGGTAACCGAGATCGCCCGACGGTTAGAATACGTCCATTGGAAGACGTTATTGATATGAACCCGTTGACTGGGGGAGACATTCCTTTAGAAAGAGAGTGTACATATGTACGGACATATGTACGTACGCTCGGAAAAAAAGTAGTCGGGACGGTTAAGCGCGACAGTAATGCAACCGAATATTGCTGTTGCGCTTAGCCGTCCTGACTACCTTTTCTCCAAGCGTACATATATAAGTATATAGACTCATACATTCTTCTTTCGCAAAACAAACGATTTTAACAATTTTTTCCGAGACGTGTTAATTTTCGGTTTTAATTTATTCACATTATAATTAGATATAAAGGGTCAATTATATGCAAATAATAAATATAATATTTTCTAATAAAACTTCCTGTTTGAGTTCTAGAATTTATATAACACTCTGAATGTTACATACGTTGTATAATTAGACAATATATATATTACCTAGATTTTGTACGTAAATCAGATACGTAAATATTAAAATTCCAATAACATACAGTTCTGTTTAAACATTAACGGTTATATATCGTTATTACCACCTTGTGCATTTAAATTAGAAGAAAAATCGGTATGTTTTGCGAAAGATTTACTAATATGTGATATTATTAAAACACTGGACAGATCAGATATATGTATGGCAAAACGAGTAGTAATTTCAAAACTTTTTTAAAACCTGGATTGACGAGATGTTAGTACTATTATAAAAATCTTCTAAGTGGTAAAAAAATATATTATTGGCGAAAAGTGTCTACCACAGCCTTAATATTTATTCATAACTCTCGAAATGTGTTGGATACCTTCAATAAAGAAGGCAGGTATAGTGAATTAGTGCAAGGTATTGGAATCGCTATAAGCAGGTATGTATATTCTAAAACAAATATGTGTATTCTACAAATTGCATTTGGTTCTTTAGTTGTGAACAAGAATTCACTCTATATATTTCTCATTTACTCTACATGCATGGCACAATCATACCGAAGAACTTAAGTCATAACAACGTTTAAACAGAATTATCTAACCGCAAGTATTTGACCTTTACACAGTTTTACTACTGCTTCTTCTTCATTTATATCACATAATGCTTGAATTCCTTCTCGGCAAATTATGTACATATACTTATTCTTCCTAGAAGGTATATTTGCCGTCTTACTTACTATACAGCTACTCTTTCTTCTCCCTAATGGTTTAAAAACTAATGGAGAACTGTTTTATACGTTTAGAACCACTCAGGCACCACTCTTTAAGGGTTTTCCGTTATTATGTCTTTACATATTTAAATTATCGGTACTAACACATTCAGTGTAGATATGAGCAGGAGAAAAATTGCAGAGAATGGGAATAACTCTGATGTGGAACTCTTCACTGAAACAAAAGAAAAAAACGTTGCAATCATTTATCATAAATAATTTTACAAAGTAATAGATACTTTAAGATCAATTCGTTACGGAGTGACATTTGTATTAATGACATTAGCCTGTAGAATTTTTGTAACTGGCCCATCAATTTTAGTATTTTGAAGTGTTTTAAATATAATAACTGTATTCTAACTTAGAATATCATGTCAAATGTTCAAAATAACTACCTACTAACTTTATCTGTTTCCACTAAGAATAACCTACGGTATTGTAGTAAGTTCAAGTATATGTATTTGGAGCTATAACATTGTTCCTTGAAAATTCAATATAAAATTTGAGCAGTTAGTGGATTTTACTCCCGTTCTACACATTAAATTAAGACTGATGAAACAATTTGTGTAAGCACTGAAAAAAAGAAGGCAGGCGTTTTAAATAGTTGTGTTAGTTAGGTATACGTATACTATAAGCATAAACTTCTAAAGTTATCAGATACACAACTTCGTAAAGGAATATTTGTTTGTCTACAAGCTAAAGTAACAGATAAGTTGAACAGCTTCAAAGATGAAAATTTTGAACATAGCTCGAAGGATTTAGACCTGACAGAAAGGACTTTCTTTAAAAATGGTTACAAACATTTCCTTGGAATTCAAAAGAGTAAAAACTTGGAGATGTAATCGCTAGGTTTCTAGAAAACTATAAACCTTTGCGGTATCAAATGTTGCTTATAATTAATTTGAGATCACATTTGAGTTTCTTTCTTGCTAATTTAATAACTATTAGTGACAAAGATAAGATTCTATCAAAAAATAGCAGAAACGGAGACACGATATTAGGGTAGGGAAAACCGTCATCAAAACAGCCAATGCGCATGTAAGACTAAAAACTTCATACTCATTTTTACAACAGTTACTGAAAAAAATTAATTGTCGTCTACTGCTTTTAGCACAATTCACAGAATACATATGTGTAGGATGGTGCCGCGATCCCAGTTTCCAAGAGTATATAGTATTTTGCCTAGCACTACAATTGCTTACCGATAATGAGATTTAATTTGCAAAGAGATTTTATGTCCAAACCAGTAGTGTTACTTTTGAAATAGTAATGCCGTATCTGTATGTTGCTCATTTGCGTTAAGTCCTATTTCCCACTTTCAAATACACACGCAGAGGAGGTTTCGGTCCGAAGTAAAATGTTTTACTTCTATTACATAAACTAGTTTTTTATTTATTCTCCGCGGCTAAATTCAAAATACACAGAAGTGCAGTGATTTGGTTTTAGGATGATATACTTTATGTAATGTTTGCCGCACTAAATATACATACATATACTCTAATAGGAAATATGTATAATAGGTACAATCTTAATAGTATAGTAGCAATAAATTATCTGTTTACGAAATAAGGCGTTTTTTACGGAAAAGGCGTCAGGGAACTAGATGTGCATATGTTTTTGTACGTGCATGCAATCATGTGGACTTCGATTATCGTTATTGAATCATGCTTCAACGCACTTCTCATTAAGAATTCAACGGTTTACACCTATATATAAAAATCTGTAGGCACTTGTTTTGTTGAGTGGTGTATGTATAATTAAAAGAATGAATTGAAAACCGAATCACGAATTTGATCAATTAAAGGCTGCTGTTAACCATCAGAATTTCTTTTTCGAAGAGCATGACAGAATCATAAAATTGTATATCCGCTACAGTTGTAACTAAACTAAAACATATCAACAAGATAACTAATTACGGAGAAAAATTTTATGTCATTATAGGGAAACTTAAACGAAACCTAAATTCCAAAAAATTAATACTTTATGTCCACGCAGTAACAAGAAAATAATGATGGGCAACACAGGCAGAATGTTGTGTCATTCGCAAGCATTCGTTCTCTTATGTGTACATTATGGCAAGTTATACGAATACTTAGTACATGAACATAATTTTAATCTATGGAAAACCAGGATAAAATCTTTTAGTGCACCCGTATTACGTACAGAAAAAGCTCTATCAGACAATGATTTTCCTCAACTGGTTACTTGTTGTGAATAGTTTCATCAAACAGAACCTCTTTTGCCAATCTTCGATCCGTGATCCGGTTTACCGATGAATACTGCCTCACAAAAATGGTGTGCTGAATTACCATAATATTTATCACTGGGCCGCTAAAAACCCACAAGATATACATCAGAGTTCACCCCAACATAGGACATCAATAAATGTATGGGTAGGAATATTGGGCGATCATTTGGGCCACATGTACTTCCCGAAAAATGAAATGCTCTAGATCAGTTAAATTGTTAGCAAAATACGTTATCCGATTAGTTGGATGACACACCACTGCATGTACAACGGCAAACGTGATTCATGCTCGATGGGGCACCTCCGAATGTTGCCCGACTTGTATGGGAACATTTAAACCAAGCATTTGTACATTGGATAGGCCGAAAAGGAACGATTCTGTGCCCAGCACGAAGTTCCAATATAAATCTATTAAACTTTTTCCTGTGAGGATGAAAAACTTTGTTTATGATCGTAGACGGGAAATTTTGGACGTCGAGGCTCTTCGAGACTGTGTTGTCAGAGCGGCCCAGTTTATGATAAGTTTTGCCGTTGCACAGAAGTGTGCATCTGGATCTCGTGGTAGTAATTGCGGACATTACTACTCTGAGTTTTTGTTTCTCATCAAACAGTCCTCTTCAAGACTACAACGCATTATTTGAAAAAAAAAAACTATTAACTACGAACGCAATCTCAAATAGTAAATTATTAATTACTAGATCATTAGGTAAGAATATGTCGTGTACTTTAATATTGGAAATTTCTGTAATGAAAAAAACAAAAACACGTGATTCCTACGGAAAAAAAAACAGGTAGGATATTTGTGAAAAGACCACATATGCAATTCATAGCTGCTTCGTAAGCAAATGCATTCATAGAGTACAATAAACATTTATTTACATATCTTTCGACTTCATAAAAAATATCTGTTTATGTCTATTAGAAATTTTTGTCCCTTTTTTTCTTGTACACACGTGTCAGGCCCGGATTCAACAACATTTATTTAACAAAATTTGGTAATTATTAAAGAAAAAAATATTTTAATATAAAATCGTAATTTTTATTACCATTTTTTTACCTTTCATGTGATATTAGTTTTATACTGTTTATTTTTCCGACACTATTCATTTGACACGCTGTATATCATTTCATATATTCATCTCTTTTTATAATCGTTTGTTTAAATCTCAACATTTTCAAAATCGAAGTGATGTCGTAATTCTATAGAATCCTTAGTCAAACCAAGTTCCGCAGTTGTTATGTGTTACAGTGTACTGATGATTACAGAGGCGTGTTTTAAATAGCGTCTAGTTTGATTTACGAAACACTTGTCTTTCAATTCTAATTTAGATACATTACTTTCATTATTTTTTCTAATCTTACTTTTTAATTTGTAAGTAATTGTCCGCTATTGTTAGGTGTAAGTGTAATGTTTATACCTGATTTCTTAAATTCGTATCTTATTTTGTCACTTAAGTCGCTGATGTATGGAATTGTATCATATATTTTACTATTTAGTTGGTGCCTGTGTTGTATACTTTATGTATGTATGTTTTTTTATTAATTTTTCATAATTTCTTTTTCGGTAACTATATATTTTAGTCTAATATTGATCTAACTTTACTTAAATTCTCTTTCCTGTATTGATAATGTGTTAATTTAAGAGCCTGATCGAACCAAACTATTAATTACCCTTTTTTGAATTTTAATGAAATGTTTGAAAAGAAATTTAACTGTCTATTACTTGTTACTGTTTTACCAATTTGTTATAGTATATTATTGTGTCATTGTGTATTATCTTGACATTACAGAAATGTATAGAATTTTGATTTTCGTTTTCAAATGTACATGTTAGCCTATAATGATCAGTTTTGCTAACCGGTATGCGACATATGCAATCATTTACATACCGATTATAAAATTTCACATCACAGTTTAATATGTTTAGATCATCTTGCTCAAGATTCTCCATTACTAAATGTGTTATTACAGCAGATAATGGAGAACCCACTGTTGTTTTAAAAATTTATTTGTATATTTTGTCGTTGTATTGAAAGTGGGTAGAATTTCAAGCATGTTGTATCCAACATGAACTCATTTTTTGGTAAATATGTATAGTCTTTTATTAACTTCCATAAACATTTACAACAGCAGCACTTTAAATAAGAAATGGAATATTTTAGTATTCTAGAAAGATTATTCAAGTACAATCAAAACTACTTACTTTGTTATTATTAACTACGTTTTAACCTTATTAGAAAATCGTTTTACGGAAAATGCATATTGACATAGCAACTAGTCAGCATGCCATACACTTCCTAGGTAAATGAACGGCAAATGAAATAATATAATTCATTGATGTTTATACCATGTGTGAACGTCTGCGAGTCATAGATATCTAAAGCTAAAAATAAAAGATAGACATAGGTAGTTTCCGTTTGACAGTACTGGCTTGTTTCATCTTTATCTTATACATTGATTTTCCGTTTCGTTCATCGTAGTTCAGCGATAGATTAGATTTTCTATCGAGCCGACAATAGAGGACAACAATTCAATTCCATGCAGAGTGCGAGTGCAATAGGCAGACTGTTGTTATCGCATACAGCATTCGGCTGTCACTTAATACGGGCGCGGTAGAGTACACTTAGGTTCTTGGAGATTTCTGTAAATATGCGAGTAATTGGAAAAAAAACGTATTGATCGACTGTGTAAAATTACTATGTAGCCAACTTTTGGTTCAATAAGACTTAAGAGTCAATTAAGTTTGGACATTTTTAACCTCATCTTCTTTATTTGTAAGAAAACTTTGACGCAAATACCTGAATTAAGTAAGTATTACAACTACTACCTGTGAGTTCTACAAGCTAGCTACCAGTGAGAGGAGTCGTCTTTATACTGCAATTAAATCGTTAAACTATCGTTATTCCCAATTGTTTACTCACTAAATCTTGTTCTCTTTCTTACTATTCCTTTAAAGAGCGTGATTAATCCCAAAACTTAGCGGTCTCGTATTCATATAATTTTCTCAAAGGTTAAAATACACTACCGTCCAACCGAACTAGAGCCACCTATAGTTTTGGGACATACAAAATTATAAAACTCTTAGTATCTTCACTATTACCATATACCCTGAATTAGAAGTAGATAGATGTACGGGTAATACGTATGAATAGATCGTTTTGGTTTTTATTACTATATGCATACGGTTGATAGTGATAGATTTTTCAGAATAATTCAAGGTAGGTATTCGTTAAGTCAAAAATTCTGTGGGTGTTGTGCGTAAATATTTGTACTAAGTATTTAACAATGGGAAAACATTCACATTTATAATTACCAGTAGATCGCAATAGAGACTTTATTAGAACCTGGAAACTTCTAATCTGGATGCAGCCAGAAGGCAATGTGTTTCTCGACACAGTGTAAACAGAATTACTATATTATTGTCAGATAGTTCACACTCCACGTCTACCGAACCGTATACGCGTTGTCAAGGTATAAGAAAAACCAACAACAACAAGACGATGACAACAAGAAGTTCTTACCGAAGCTCTACGTAATCCAGACGAAGGCAACATAAGTATATTAAAACGAACATTAAAGTTACGTCTGAACGAACAAAAGATTTATGGTCGGCAGCTTGCAAAAGAAATTCTCAAAGTGACAGATGAAACGAAGCAAATCAGATTGCAATGGACAAGTGAGCATCAACACTTTACGTTTGAAGACTGGAAAATGATTTGTACCTATCATTAAGTTAACTACTAAAAGATAATTTTTCAAGGGCGTGTTAAGCGACGAGCAGCGGCTAAAGGTGGTAACAAAGGCAGCTCGTCTTGTTAAGAAGAAGCGGTTGGAACATTTTTACGAAACAGCCGCCGTCAAAACCGTGAAACATCCTTCAGCTGTTATTATTTGGCTCTCAATATCAGGAACGGGATTTTCATGTCTTTACTTTTCTACTGGCACAATGAAAGGAACTGATGGAATTAGTTTTAATTCCATATCCTATTTCGTTAGGTTTTGAAGATGTTTCCTGCACATTAATATCTAAGAAGATCTATCAAAATCTTGGTTTTTGAAAGAAACTTGAAAATTTTTCTTGGCTAGGTAGTTCGCTAGAGCCTAACGTGATAGAAACGTCTGGAGTACTCTGAAATTGATTATTTATATAAGTATAATATGACCACGTCATTGAGCTGACCTACCTTCGTATTATTCCAGCATGAAGAAAAACTAATGAAATTGTTAAATTATTGATAAAAAGTATAATAAGAATAATAGATTGGAGACATTTTATTATCATGGTTTCGATCATTATTTTACTTTTTAATGATTTGCACGTGTCCAAAACATTACCCTTTTTTATACAATATTGATAAATGTGTATTTGTGTCTCAATTGGAAGCTTACTGCAATTAAAGTAAATCGGATCGCATCGGCTTCATGTATTGTATCGCAATGAGCATCATCCGATGTAATGAGCTAACTTACTGGAAAAATCGACTGGAGAAATATGTACATAGATGCACGTTACTCTGGAGGATTAGTGGAACTAAAATTGCTGTTTCGTATCATTTCTAGTTACATGTCCTATTAGTTCCGCGACGTTTACTAGTATTTTTTGTTCCAGAAAATTCTTTCGTTAACAATTTTGAATAATTCGTGAAGATATTAGCCATGCGCTCCCGAACGAATTTCTTTGTTCAATTGATCTTAAGAAAATTCTACAACTCAAAGATTACAGTATATTAGTTTGATAAAAGGCTATCATCCATTAACTGCCTCTTTCACTGCGACGAATAAGATCTATTGTAAATATCGGTAATCCTTTATAAACGTCTGATTAAATTTCGAGTTTTGTAGGGACTACAGCTCTGACATCAGTCAGGTCAGAGTGACGGGAGCTTGTAGGGTTACCACCTTCGCACATAAAGAGTTTGACGATTTCGTACTGTTCGAAGAACGTGGACTTTGATGTCCTTCCTACTATTGCCATATACCCCTTCAGTAGAGTTGCGTTGCTGTTTGTTAGCCTTGCCCATATACAACAAGTAATACCTCACCGTCCGATAATTGTCTTAGTTTTGATATTCTAATCTAGTACCAGATTTTTATACAGAAAATGACCATCAACAAAAAGAACTGTTTCGTTTGGTCAGCATATAGTTCTAGACAAGTTTTGACTAGTGGTACATGTTCCTAGAGCAATAATTGATAACATTGATATCATTTACTTAAAGTTATTTATTTATATATTCTTGAAGGATTATTTTTAATTACTGTCGCATTACATTTGTCAAATTCTGAAATATCTTCAAACGTCCGAGATTTTGACGGGTTAGATTGCTTTAATAGGAGTGAAAGTACTGATACGACGAAGATACGAAGGATATTGATATTTTGTACCAAACAATAGCGTTTTGAGTAAACATTGGCAGTTAAGCAATGAAGGATATAGAGAGATAGCATAGAAGAGCACGCAATATCTTCTTAATACAGAAAGTTTAAAATTAAAAAACAGCATAAAATTGATAGCCATGTGCCTTAAAAGACCCTCTCCAAAACGATGTTTTGTATTCCATTTCCAACTATAAACTTTTATTAACAATAACAATACTTTATACCACAGCTGCTAAAACAAATCGAGGGGACTTAGATTGCGACCTACGCATTAAGTAGTCAAAAATATTAAACTGAAATCTGAGAAATTTTCGATCGTTTATGCCCATTATTGCCTATTATATGCCTATATTTAAGTGACGAAGCGTACCTGGAAACCGTTAATAAACAAGTTTAAATATATCACCTAAATATACCCGAATCTCAGTTTTTGCTGATAGTGACCTATTTCGAGAATAGCAATAACTTGACCTCCATTGGATTTTTCAGTTATGATTAGAGTGAAGACCTTCGGTGCAGTGGTCAGGGGTGGTGAGGGACCAGCCCATTAGATCACTTTAGATCACATGGACTGGCCCAGCAGCAGGCTAAGCGCAACTCAGTCCTTTTAGGCATAGCCTCTTCCTGTTGCCGATCGCAGTGCGGAGTGTAATCATCCCATCCTACTCGAGGTGCCACTGTCTTAGCAAAACACTGCGGTCTAGACCAGTAAAGGTCGATAACAAATCTCCTGACCGAGCTGTCGTGTCGTGGCTAATGGTATGCACCAGGAGTAACGGCGCTGGTCGTAGAGTGACTATTATCACCTGCGACCATCATACCGTCCCCTTTGGGGGTGGGGATCTAGGCTTAATTGCACGGATCAAGAGGAGACAACCTCTATAAAAAATCCTAAATCCTAACGTGGCGGACTATAGGCTGATGGGATGCGTGGCTGGATAGAAGACCAGTCTCTACTAGTCCAAACTTGGGGCACCAGGCGCATCCCAGCATGCAGGGCTCTGCTGAGTGTGGACCACCCCTTCCCTGATACTCGTGGGATCAGTATGGCAGATTCACAATTAAAACCTACTTTCAAAAAACCCCTCCCCAAAGCTGCAAAACAGGGAAAAAACTCTAACCCGGATGCATCAAAGGCGGAGACGCCCGGTCCGTCCAACACTCAAAAGAAGAGCACCGTAAGGGTGGAATCCGTCAAGGACGTTGACCTTATGTCCGACGAAGAAGTGAAAGTGGCAAAGCTGTCGGGCATAGCCAGAGCCAAAGTGCAAAAGCTGTTAAAGCAAGGTCAAGATTACATCAAGGCCAAAAGGGCCGTAATCAAAGACAACTTTATCCGGCACGCGCAAAAAGGCCAGGGTGAAGCTACGGCGAAGCAGCCACAAGCCAGTAAGGCTAACAAGCCGCGAGAGCCAGCAAAGGCTAAGCGGAAGGGAGTATCGGAAAACGACCACGGTCGTCTGGCGATACCCCGCCCCCCTCCCTCTCCCCCGAAAGGATCCTGCACCCTCTAAGGACAAGCAACAAGGCCCACGGCCTCAACACCAGCCTTTGGACTGTTTGGAGCTCAACCAGAGGGGAGAAAGGCAGGCTCTGGACGTTCTCCGCAGACAGGGAGTCTGTGGAAGCGTTAAGGAAATTGGAGCTACAGCCGTACTTTGGCTTTGGAAAATTGAAGTTCAAAGTCAAAGAAGGGCAGCCCGGATCGGGGCAGACAGGCGAAAAGCAAGCCATTTGCCCAAACGAGCCGACCGAACCCGAGGGCAAGGAGCCCACGGGAGAGGAGGCTCAACCCGGCTCTTCCCAGAAAACCAGTCCTCGAAAAGCGGCGTTAGCCCCCTCAAAAGGTATTCTGCCACCGAGGAGACTGACCCAATGGACGTAGACAAGGTTGGGGAAGGATCAGCCGGTGTGAAGGCCCTCCCGCAGGAATGAGGCGGGCAGTCCAGATACTGCAGGCGAACCTCCAGCATGCAAAAGCCGCGACGGCAACGCTTGTTCGGAGGCTCAATAGCGAAGGTCTGGACGTGGCGCTCCTGCAGGAACCGTGGACCATAAAAGGAAAGGTGGCAGGTCTAGCACCCCACCAAGGGAAGGTGCTATATAACTCAAGGTCAATAAGGCCAAGGGCATGCATAGTACACAGTTCAAGAGTGACCTGTACTCTAGTACCGGAACTTTGCACCGATGACGCGAGTACGGGGATCCTTACAGTTAGGACGGAGGAAGGGACCAAAAGCTGGATAGTCTGCTCGGCCTACTTCCCCGGAGAAGACAAGGAGTGCCCACCCCCCATAATAAGTACCATCGTAGCTTATGGGGAGAAAAGAGGCCTCTCGGTGATAATAGGAACCGATGCGAATGCACACCACACAGCATGGGGGAGCACCAACACCAATGCACGAGGTGAGTCACTCATGCAATTTATCTTTTCAGAAGGGTTGGAGGTGGCCAATATAGGCAAGAAACCCACGTTCGTCACAAGATCCCGAGCAGAAGTGCTGGATGTCACGCTATGCTCTGACAGGACGATAGATACCATAAAAGGATGGCATGTGTCAACTGAACCGTCGTGTTCGGACCATCGACACATAAGATTTAACCTGGACGTGGCGCCCATCGAGGCCAAGTACAGGAACCCTAGAAAGACAAACTGGCAATGTATCATCCCTCAGGGAGTCTCTCATGGGAGGTACAGCAGCGGTGAGGGAGATAGAAGGGTTAGAACTGGCGGTGGACCAGGTGCACGAAGCCATCACGGCGGCATACATGGAAAACTGCCCAGAGAAAACGAGGCGTCAAAAAGGCGTTAAAACAGTGTGGTGGAACAAAAACCTAGAGAAACTACGGGCCGAGGTTCGCAGGCTGGTTAATAAAGCCAAATCCGATAACACATGGGAGACATATAAAAGTAAACTAACGCAGTACAACAAAGAAATCCGTAAGGCAAGAAGGAATTCGTGGATGAAGTTTTGAGAGGAGCTGAGAGAAACTCCCGCATGCTCACGGATCCACAGAGTCCTGGCCAAGGAAGGTAGTACTGCAACTGAAGTGGACTTCATCAAAAGAACTGATGGAACCTACACCAGCACTCATGAGGAGAGCATTAACGAAAGTTCACTTTCCGTCCGCGAAAATCTTGACGGGTGCCCGCGGGCTGGCCGCACCGGATCGAAGGCCGAATAGGCCAAAGCGACACGATTGGAGGCTAGCCACCGAGATTGCGAGACCCGCAAAAATTAAGTGGGCGGTGAGCAGATTTGCACCCTTCAAATCTGCCGGCACCGACGGAATATTTCCGGCACTGTTACAGAAAGGGATGAAAGTATTAATGCCACATCTCACAGAGATCTTCAGAGCAAGCATAGCCTGGGGATGCGTTCCTTCTGCATGGCAAAAGGTGAGAGTAATTTACCTACCCAAAGTAGGGAAAACCTCTGATCAATCGCCTAAGTCATACAGACCAATAAGCCTGTCGTCATTTTTACTAAAGACCCTGGAAAGGTTAGTGGACAGGTTCATAAGAGATACCGCGCTGAGCAATCAGCCACTCAGCAATAGGCAATATGCCTATCAATCCGGAAAATCCACGGAGGCCGCACTAGACGATTTCAATAGGCTAATTTCAAAGTCTCTAGAAGACAAAGAAGTGGCTATAGCGGCCTTCCTGGATATAGAGGGAGCATTTAACAATGCTACCACCAACTCAATTATCGAGGCACTACGGAGAAAAGGCGTCACACCGAAGCTTCTGCAGTGGATAAAAGCCACCCTAGAAAAAAGGATAATTACATTCACAATAGGCGAGGCTACCATTATAGCGGAGGCGGGAGGGGGCTGCCCACAGGGCGGGGTTCTTTCTGCCCTGCTGTGGGCCGTCCTGGTGGACGACCTAATCCGCAATCTCAACGGCAAAGGCTTTGATTGCCTGGGTTATGCAGATGATCTTACAATAGTCGTCAGGGGTCGGTTCCCCGAAGTCCTGGTGGGACGGATGCAAACCGCAATCAATGAGGCGGTTAACTGGTGTAAGCAAGAGCGGCTATCAGTCAACGCTCAAAAGACACAGGTTATCACCTTCACTAGGAAAAGAACACTAAAAGGTCTACAACCATTTGTGTTAGGGGGTGTAAAGGTTCCATATGTCAAAGAAGCAAAATACCTCGGGGTATGGTTCCATCAAAGGCTTACATGGAACACACACATCCAAAAAACAACCGGCAAGGCCACTATTGCCCTGGGAATATGCAGAAGGCTTTGCGGGAAATGACTCTGTGGATATACACAAGGGTAGTTCGACCCATGATAACCTACGGAGCAGTAGTTTGGTGGCCGAAGGCGCAGCAGGTGGGGGCGGCCAGGGCGCCAGGGTGGGGTTCAGAGACTAGCCTGTCTGCGGCTTTGGAGGTTATCTTAAACTTGCCACCGCTACATATTTACATTCAAGGAGCTGCGAGGTCCGCAGCATACAGATTGACGTATAAACAAGCACCGATAAGTAAATCGCACGGTGCTGTATACCAAAAATTGATGAACGAACTTAAGGAGGCACCCCTCACGGGGGTGCCAAGCGACTTCATGATTCAGAAATTCAACCTGAATAGGAAATATCAGGTTATAATACCAGACAAGAAGGACTGGGAGAAAGGTTCTCCGATAAAAGCGGACTCGAACTGGTACACAGACGGCTCCAAAACCGAACATGGTGTAGGAGCCGGCATATACGGAGGAAAGCCTCGAAAGGCTCTGTCGATAAGCTTCAGCAAGGATACAACGGTATTCCAAGCTGAGCTAGCAGCAATCCGTCATTGCGTTAGAGAAGTGGAAAGATGGACCGAGCTCGGAAAAAGCGTCGCCATCTTCTCGGACAGCCAAGCAACACTTAAAGTTATTAGTTCAGCAAGTGTTGACTCTAAACTAGTTTGGGACTGCGTTAATGCCCTAAACGAGGTGGGTTCCCAAAGGAAACTAATTTTGGCCTGGGTTCCCAGCCACGAGGGTGTGAAGGGTAATGAGGCGGCAGACGACCTGGCCAGACAAGGTTCGTCAAGGTAATTCGTCGGGCCCGCCCCATCCTTCGGCACCACCAAATCACAGATCAGTAAATCCATCAACGAATGGATTCACAGTAGGTCCAGGGACTGGTGGCGAAAATCATCTGGGCAAAGA